>CM023487.1:89414005-89703613 GCA_013339685.2 Hyalomma asiaticum
ATCCGTGAAGTGGCTTTCTCTCAAAAGGATGCAATTTGCGCACTTGAGTGCTCTTGGCGAATGGGGACGCGAGCGGTACGTTCCGTCAGAGACGCAATCGCAAATTTGCCAAAACAAACAACACACCACGCTGCCACAAGTGAACGAGCTGAGCTCTGCCAATGTCGGACGTGCCGGACTCAGGACAGATGTGACGACGCCTTGGTGGCGCGGTGAGCGTCAGAGCATGCGCATCCGTGAAGTTGGCGTTCTCTCAAAAGGATGCAATTTGCACACTTCAGCGCTCTTGGCGAATGGGGACGCGAGCGGTGCTTTCCGTCAGAGACGCAATCGCAAATTTTGCCAAACAAACAACACACCACGCCTGCCACAAGTGAACGAGCTGAGCTCTGCCAATGTCGGACGTGCCGGACTCAGGACAGATGTGACGACGCCTTGGTGGCGCGGTGAGCGTCAGAGCATGCGCATCCGTGAAGTTGGCTTTCTCTCAAAAGGATGCAATTTGCGCACTTGAGCGCTCTTGGCGAATGGGACGCGAGCGG
The DNA here is from genome assembly GCA_013339685.2 of Hyalomma asiaticum. Lineage (NCBI taxonomy): Eukaryota > Metazoa > Arthropoda > Arachnida > Ixodida > Ixodidae > Hyalomma > Hyalomma asiaticum. Next base: position 89,414,548 of record CM023487.1, read on the forward strand.
TTGCGTTCCGTCAGAGATGCAATCGCAAATTTGCCAAAACAAACAACACACCACGCTGCCACAAGTGAACGAGCTGAGCTCTGCAATGTCGGACGTGCCGGGACTCAGGACAGATGTGACGACGCCTGGTGGCGCGGTGAGCGTCAGAGCATGCGCATCCGTGAAGTTGGCTTTTCTCTCAAAAGGACTCAGGCCAGAGGTGACCCCGCCTTGGTGGCGCGGTGAGCGTCAGAGCATGCGCATCCGTGAAGTTGGCTTTCTCTCAAAAGATGCAATTTGCGCACTTGAGTGCTCTTGGCGAATGGGGACGCGAGCGGTGCTTTCCGTCAGAGACGCAATCGCAAATTTGCCAAAACAAACAACACACCACACTGCCACAAGAACGAGCTGAGCTCTGCAATGTCGGACGTGCGGACTCAGGACAGATGTGACGACGCTTGGTGGCGCGGTGAGCGTCAGAGCATGCGCATCCGTGAAGTTGGCTTTCTCTCAAAAGGATGCAATTTGCGCACTTGAGTGTCTTGGCGAATGGGGACGCGAGCGGTGCTTCCGTCAGAGACGCAATCGCAAATTGCCAAAACAAACACACACCACGCTGCCACAAGTGAACGAGCTGAGCTCTGCAATGTCGGACGTGCCGGACTCAGGACAGATGTGACACGCCTTGGTGGCGCGGCGAGCGTCAGAGCATGCGCATCCGTGAAGTTGGCTTTCTCTCAAAAGGATGCAATTTGCGCACTTGAGCGCTCTTGGCGAATGGGGACGCGAGCGGTTGCGTTCCGTCAGAGATGCAATCGCAAATTTGCCAAAACAAACAACACACCACGCTGCCACAAGTGAACGAGCTGAGCTCTGCAAATGTCGGACGTGCCGGACTCAGGACAGATGTGACGACGCCTTGGTGGCGCGGTGAGCGTCAGAGCATGCGCATCCGTGAAGTTGGCTTTCTCTCAAAAGGATGCAATTTGCGCACTTGAGTGCTCTTGGCGAATGGGGACGCGAGCGGTGCGTTCCGTCAGAGACGCAATCGCAAATTTGCCAAAACAAACAACACACCACGCTGCCACAAGTGAACGAGCTGAGCTCTGCAAATGTCGGACGTGCCGGACTCAGGACAGATGTGACGACGCCTTGGTGGCGCGGTGAGCGTCAGAGCATGCGCATCCGTGAAGTTGGCTTTCTCTCAAAAGGATGCAATTTGCGCACTTGAGTGCTCTTGGCGAATGGGGACGCGAGCGGTGCGTTCCGTCAGAGACGCAATCGCAAATTTGCCAAAACAAACAACACACCACGCTGCCACAAGTGAACGAGCTGAGCTCTGCCAATGTCGGACGTGCCGGACTCAGGACAGATGTGACGACGCCTTGGTGGCGCGGTGAGCGTCAGAGCATGCGCATCCGTGAAGTTGGCTTTCTCTCAAAAGGATGCAATTTGCGCACTTGAGCGCTCTTGGCGAATGGGGACGCGAGCGGTGCGTTCCGTCAGAGACGCAATCGCAAATTTGCCAAAACAAACAACACACCACGCTGCCACAAGTGAACGAGCTGAGCTCTGCCAATGTCGGACGTGCCGGACTCAGGACAGATGTGACACCGCCTTGGTGGCGCGGTGAGCGTCAGAGCATGCGCATCCGTGAAGTTGGCTTTCTCTCAAAAGGATGCAATTTGCGCACTTGAGTGCTCTTGGCGAATGGGGACGCGAGCGGTACGTTCCGTCAGAGACGCAATCGCAAATTGGCCAAAACAAACAACACACCACGCTGCCACAAGAACGAGCTGAGCTCTGCAAATGTCGGACGTGCCGGACTCAGGACAGATGTGACGACGCCTTGGTGGCGCGGTGAGCGTCAGAGCATGCGCATCCGTGAAGTTGGCTTTCTCTCAAAAGGATGCAATTTGCGCACTTGAGTGCTCTTGGCGAATGGGGACGCGAGCGGTGCGTTCCGTCAGAGACGCAATCGCAAATTTGCCAAAACAAACAACACACCACGCTGCCACAAGTGAACGAGCTGAGCTCTGCCAATGTCGGACGTGCCGGACTCAGGACAGATGTGACGACGCCTTGGTGGCGCGGTGAGCGTCAGAGCATGCGCATCCGTGAAGTTGGCTTTCTCTCAAAAGGATGCAATTTGCGCACTTGAGTGCTCTTGGCGAATGGGGACGCGAGCGGTTGCGTTCCGTCAGAGACGCAATCGCAAATTTGCCAAAACAAACAACACACCACGCTGCCACAAGTGAACGAGCTGAGCTCTGCCAATGTCGGACGTGCCGGACTCAGGACAGATGTGACGACGCCTTGGTGGCGCGGTGAGCGTCAGAGCATGCGCATCCGTGAAGTTGGCTTTCTCTCAAAAGGATGCAATTTGCGCACTTGAGTGCTCTTGGCGAATGGGGACGCGAGCGGTACGTTCCGTCAGAGACGCAATCGCAAATTTGCCAAAACAAACAACACACCACGCTGCCACAAGGAACGAGCTGAGCTCTGCAAATGTCGGACGTGCGGGACTCAGGACAGATGTGACGACGCCTTGGTGGCGCGGTGAGCGTCAGAGCATGCGCATCCGTGAAGTTGGCTTTCTCTCAAAAGGATGCAATTTGCGCACTTGAGCGCTCTTGGCGAATGGGGACGCGAGCGGTGCGTTCCGTCAGAGACGCAATCGCAAATCTGCCAAAACAAACAACACACCACGCTGCCACAAGGAACGAGCTGAGCTCTGCAAATGTCGGACGTGCCGGACTCAGGACAGATGTGACGACGCCTTGGTGGCGCGGTGAGCGTCAGAGCATGCGCATCCGTGAAGTTGGCTTTCTCTCAAAAGGATGCAATTTGCGCACTTGAGTGCTCTTGGCGAATGGGGACGCGAGCGGTACGTTCCGTCAGAGACGCAATCGCAAATTTGCCAAAACAAACAACACACCACGCTGCCACAAGTGAACGAGCTGAGCTCTGCAAATGTCGGACGTGCCGGACTCAGGACAGATGTGACGACGCCTTGGTGGCGCGGTGAGCGTCAGAGCATGCGCATCCGTGAAGTTGGCTTTCTCTCAAAAGGATGCAATTTGCGCACTTGAGTGCTCTTGGCGAATGGGGACGCGAGCGGTTGCGTTCCGTCAGAGACGCAATCGCAAATTTGCCAAAACAAACAACACACCACGCTGCCACAAGAACAAGCTGAGCTCTGCAAATGTCGGACGTGCCGGACTCAGGACAGATGTGACGACGCCTTGGTGGCGCGGTGAGCGTCAGAGCATGCGCATCCGTGAAGTTGGCTTTCTCTCAAAAGGATGCAATTTGCGCACTTGAGCGCTCTTGGCGAATGGGGACGCGAGCGGTGCGTTCCGTCAGAGACGCAATCGCAAATTTGCCAAAACAAACAACACACCACGCTGCCACAAGTGAACGAGCTGAGCTCTGCAATGTTCGGACGTGCCGGACTCAGGACAGATGTGACGACGCCTTGGTGGCGCGGTGAGCGTCAGAGCATGCGCATCCGTGAAGTTGGCTTTCTCTCAAAAGGATGCAATTTGCGCACTTGAGTGCTCTTGGCGAATGGGGACGCGAGCGGTAGCGTTCCGTCAGAGAAGCAATCGCAAATTGCCAAAACAAACAACACACCACGCTGCCACAAGTGAACGAGCTGAGCTCTGCCAATGTCGGACGTGCCGGACTCAGGACAGATGTGACGACGCCTTGGTGGCGCGGTGAGCGTCAGAGCATGCGCATCCGTGAAGTTGGCTTTCTCTCAAAAGGATGCAATTTGCGCACTTGAGTGCTCTTGGCGAATGGGGACGCGAGCGGTTGCGTTCCGTCAGAGATGCAATCGCAAATTTGCCAAAACAAACAACACACCACGCTGCCACAAGAACGAGCTGAGCTCTGCAAATGTCGGACGTGCCGGACTCAGGACAGATGTGACGACGCCTTGGTGGCGCGGTGAGCGTCAGAGCATGCGCATCCGTGAAGTTGGCTTTCTCTCAAAAGGATGCAATTTGCGCACTTGAGCGCTCTTGGCGAATGGGGACGCGAGCGGTGCGTTCCGTCAGAGACGCAATCGCAAATTTGCCAAAACAAACAACACACCACGCTGCCACAAGAACGAGCTGAGCTCTGCAAATGTCGGACGTGCCGGACTCAGGACAGATGTGACGACGCCTTGGTGGCGCGGTGAGCGTCAGAGCATGCGCATCCGTGAAGTTGGCTTTCTCTCAAAAGGATGCAATTTGCGCACTTGAGTGCTCTTGGCGAATGGGGACGCGAGCGGTACGTTCCGTCAGAGACGCAATCGCAAATTGGCCAAAACAAACAACACACCACAACGCTGCCACAAGAACGAGCTGAGCTCTGCAAATGTCGGACGTGCCGGACTCAGGACAGATGTGACGACGCCTTGGTGGCGCGGTGAGCGTCAGAGCATGCGCATCCGTGAAGTTGGCTTTCTCTCAAAGGATGCAATTTGCGCACTTGAGTGCTCTTGGCGAATGGGGACGCGAGCGGTACGTTCCGTCAGAGACGCAATCGCAAATTTGCCAAAACAAACAACACACCACGCTGCCACAAGAACGAGCTGAGCTCTGCAAATGTCGGACGTGCCGGACTCAGGACAGATGTGACGACGCCTTGGTGGCGCGGTGAGCGTCAGAGCATGCGCATCCGTGAAGTTGGCTTTCTCTCAAAAGGATGCAATTTGCGCACTTGAGTGCTCTTGGCGAATGGGGACGCGAGCGGTACGTTCCGTCAGAGACGCAATCGCAAATTAATTTGCCAAAACAAACAACACACCACGCTGCCACAAGGAACGAGCTGAGCTCTGCAAATGTCGGACGTGCCGGACTCAGGACAGATGTGACGACGCCTTGGTGGCGCGGTGAGCGTCAGAGCATGCGCATCCGTGAAGTTGGCTTTCTCTCAAAAGGATGCAATTTGCGCACTTGAGTGCTCTTGGCGAATGGGGACGCGAGCGGTACGTTCCGTCAGAGACGCAATCGCAAATTTGCCAAAACAAACAACACACCACGCTGCCACAAGTGAACGAGCTGAGCTCTGCAAATGTCGGACGTGCCGGACTCAGGACAGATGTGACGACGCCTTGGTGGCGCGGTGAGCGTCAGAGCATGCGCATCCGTGAAGTTGGCTTTCTCTCAAAAGGATGCAATTTGCGCACTTGAGTGCTCTTGGCGAATGGGGACGCGAGCGGTACGTTCCGTCAGAGACGCAATCGCAAATTTGCCAAAACAAACAACACACCACGCTGCCACAAGAACGAGCTGAGCTCTGCAAATGTCGGACGTGCCGGACTCAGGACAGATGTGACGACGCCTTGGTGGCGCGGTGAGCGTCAGAGCATGCGCATCCGTGAAGTTGGCTTTCTCTCAAAAGGATGCAATTTGCGCACTTGAGTGCTCTTGGCGAATGGGGACGCGAGCGGTACGTTCCGTCAGAGACGCAATCGCAAATTTGCCAAAACAAACAACACACCACGCTGCCACAAGAACGAGCTGAGCTCTGCAAATGTCGGACGTGCCGGACTCAGGACAGATGTGACGACGCCTTGGTGGCGCGGTGAGCGTCAGAGCATGCGCATCCGTGAAGTTGGCTTTCTCTCAAAAGGATGCAATTTGCGCACTTGAGTGCTCTTGGCGAATGGGGACGCGAGCGGTACGTTCCGTCAGAGACGCAATCGCAAATTTGCCAAAACAAACAACACACCACGCTGCCACAAGTGAACGAGCTGAGCTCTGCCAATGTCGGACGTGCAGGACTCAGGACAGATGTGACGACGCCTTGGTGGCGCGGTGAGCGTCAGAGCATGCGCATCCGTGAAGTTGGCTTTCTCTCAAAAGGATGCAATTTGCGCACTTGCGTCTCTGACGGAACGCACCGCTCGCGTCCCCATTCGCCAAGAGCACTCAAGTGCGCAAATTGCATCCTTTTGAGAGAAAGCCAACTTCACGGATGCGCATGCTCTGACGCTCGCCGCGCCACCAAGGCGTCGTCACATCTGTCCTGAGTCCGGCACGTCCGACATTGGCAGAGCTCAGCTCGTTCACTTGTGGCAGCGTGGTGTGTTGTTTGTTTTGGCAAATTTGCGATTGCGTCTCTGACGGAACGCACCGCTCGCGTCCCCATTCGCCAAGAGCGCTCAAGTGCGCAAATTGCATCCTTTTGAGAGAAAGCCAACTTCACGGATGCGCATGCTCTGACGCTCACCGCGCCACCAAGGCGTCGTCACATCTGTCCTGAGTCCGGCACGTCCGACATTGGCAGAGCTCAGCTCGTTCTTGTGGCAGCGTGGTGTGTTGTTTGTTTTGGCAATTTGCGATTGCGTCTCTGACGGAACGCACCGCTCGCGTCCCCATTCGCCAAGAGCGCTCAAGTGCGCAAATTGCATCCTTTTGAGAGAAAGCCAACTTCACGGATGCGCATGCTCTGACGCTCGCCGCGCCACCAAGGCGTCGTCACATCTGTCCTGAGTCCGGCACGTCCGACATTGGCAGAGCTCAGCTCGTTCTTGTGGCAGCGTGGTGTGTTGTTTGTTTTGGCAAATTTGCGATTGCGTCTCTGACGGAACGCACCGCTCGCGTCCCCATTCGCCAAGACACTCAAGTGCGCAAATTGCATCCTTTTGAGAGAAAGCCAACTTCACGGATGCGCATGCTCTGACGCTCACCGCGCCACCAAGGCGTCGTCACATCTGTCCTGAGTCCGGCACGTCCGACATTGGCAGAGCTCAGCTCGTTCACTTGTGGCAGCGTGGTGTGTTGTTTGTTTTGGCAAATTTGCGATTGCGTCTCTGACGGAAAGCACCGCTCGCGTCCCCATTCGCCAAGAGCGCTCAAGTGCGCAAATTGCATCCTTTTGAGAGAAAGCCAACTTCACGGATGCGCATGCTCTGACGCTCGCCGCGCCACCAAGGCGTCGTCACATCTGTCCTGAGTCCTGCACGTCCGACATTGGCAGAGCTCAGCTCGTTCACTTGTGGCAGCGTGGTGTGTTGTTTGTTTTGGCAAATTTGCGATTGCGTCTCTGACGGAACGCACCGCTCGCGTCCCCATTCGCCAAGAGCGCTCAAGTGCGCGGAAAATAACAATCCTGTTCATATGCCGTTTATAGACTACGTGAAAGCATTTGACTCCATAGAAATACAAGCTGCTCTAGAGGCGCTACGTCGACAAGGGGTGCCTAACTTATACATGAAAACCATAAACAACAGATACAAAGATTGCACAGCCACGCCTACATGAGAGAAGCAGAGAAATCCCGATCGAGAGAGGAGTCAGACAAGGATATACGATCTCCGCGATGTTATTCACTGCATGGTTAGGGAAGTCTTTAAACCTCAAGACTGGGAAGAAAAGCAAGGGGAATAGCTGGGGAATATCTAAGGAATTTAAGATCTGCAGACGACATTGTGCTCTTTAGCAATGATGGAGATGAACTATAAAACATCATTCATGACCTAAACCGGCAAGTATTAAAATTGGACTAAAAATGGATAGGCGAAAAACTAAAGTTACGCTCAATAGCGTAGCTAAGGAAGAATAATTTAAAATTAACTGTGAACCCTTAGATTCTGCGGATGAATACGTATACCTGGTACAGGTACTAACAGGAACTCCTACCCATGAAAAAGAAATTCTCCTTAAGAATGAGGATGGCTGGAGCACATTCGGAAGGTATTACGAAATCATGACTGGAAACTTGCCGCTCTCACTAAAGCGAAAAGTAGTCGACCACTGCATTCTCCCAGTGCTAACGTACGGTGCAGAGTCGTGGAGCATAACGAAAAAACTAGAGATGAAACTATGGAGGACGCAACGCGCAATGGAAAGAAAAATGATACGGACAAAAAAAAACGAGCGGAATTGATTAGGGAAAGAGAGGAGTGGCTTATATATCAATGAGAGGAAACAAGTGAACCTGGGCGAGATATTTCATTAGGAGGAAGGAAGGACCTGTCGACCAGTGCGGACGTGCAATAATCGGCTGCCGCTTCTGTAAAGGCGCGTGCACACTGGCGGAAAAACGCGAGCCTCCGATGCTGCCGCGCAGCAGGGATTCTCTTGCCGCGAGATGGTCTGTGCACGATTTTACGCGGCGTGCCGCGTGCCACCCGGGAGGAGACCAATCAGAGCGTCTCCGTCCGTGACGTACGCGCTCCATCACGGAGTCATGCGGACCCGCCCGGAGGCTCGTTTCGTACCCGTGCGGTGGCTCGCTTGCCTTTCGCGCCCGTTCGCTCGGAGGAGGCGGGATTTCGCAGCGCTGCCGCCGCGGTTCGTCGCGAGCAGAGGGCCGTGTCGCCGCGGAAGCGTTTTTCCGCCGCCGGCGCGCCGCGCGCGTTTTTCCGCCAGCGTGCACGGGCCTTAAACGTTTTCGGTGGGATTTTCGGGGTTCGCGTGACCAAGCTGTGCACCATTCGACGCAGGTTCTTCTGAATATCACGTCAATACCGGACTTTGTTAGTCAGTGGTCCTTTTGCCGAATGATTGCCGGTGAGGCGCGGGTAGGCTTAAGGCCGTTTCACATGACGCAGAAACACAGCGATTTTGCTTCGGCGACTAGAGCGATCGCGATTTTTTTCAAAAAAATCGCGATCGCTCTTGTCGCAACGGTCTGCGACGAGCGACCAAAAAGTTGGAATTTCGTCGCTCTGATCGCAGCGATCCGAACGATTTCCCGTCGAAATTGCGCCGAGCAGCAGCCCCCGAGCTGTTTCGCTGTCATGGCGGTGGAGTGTGTGTTTTATGATCGGAGCGATCGGAGCCGTGGATTACCGAACCTGGTACGTAGTACTATTAATAGCGACACGAGAAGGAAAAAAATAAAACCTCATACTTCGGCATTCCTCCACTTGTATGTTTTTATTGAAGCACTGGGTTGGTGTTTTAGCTTTCTTGTATACTACGTCGAGCTTTCGCTTCGACGTAGTACAACACACGAACGCATTTTGTTCCGTGCGCGGAGAAAGATTCCCGCTGGTTGATGTACTCGAGTTGAGACTCGACGCTATCGAATAATGTGTGCGACTTTCCTTGCATACACAAGCATTCTTTTTTTCTCTCTCTCTCTCTTTGAGATTGCCTGTTGTTGCCGCACAGCCAAGGTATTGCAGCACGTACTTTGCGTGCACTCAAACGCGCATTGCGCGTTGTAAGTGCTATGAGCCTGCGATAATAATGATTGAGCACGATGCGGTCGCGAGGCATCCGATGGCGGGCTGCTGAGGCCCAAATGGCGCTAATACTCCATGCCTCTCCGATGTCACACATGACACCTCTTCAAGGCGACTAACGTTCTTTGCGGACAATCGGATAGTCGCTGGCTGTCGAAACACGCGCTCGTGTCAATAGAGTTTCCTGCTGAAATACCAGAGGGCAAATGGCGCTAACGTCTATGGGAGTTTCAAGCAAGGTGGTTGAGCCAGCATGGGAATGATGGGTATGACATGGATCTGCCTATAGTCTTCGTTCTTGGCTTCACATCGCTTTGCAACTTGAAAAAAAAATAGGTCGTTTACGACAAATTATTGCAATAAAGGGGAAGATTTTGGAATAACTGTGTGCGTGCGCAGGTACTAGTTGCTTTTTCGCGGCTATAAAAATACTGAAAGCTCAGAAGTTTAGGAATATTGTGCGATATGGCAATGTTACTTCCTCTGCTTGTGCCCAGATTTAGCAGCGTGCATATAGGCTTAAGTTCCGGATGTAGATGTGTTCGAAACTCAAATAAAGATCTTTGCTCTTGTAAGTGACATGCTGACATATTCAAGTATGTAAAAGTTAGGTGCGTCTTCTAAATATAACAAATGGGCTTTCGTTCGCTACCTTTATGCAGAGCAAGTGCTCCACTGTATTTTCACAAACTATATGCATGGGTCACGCCCCTGCGCGAGGCCGTAGCAGGAGCGCAATATCGCCCACGCTTGGTGGCTGGTTTTGTGAAAAAACGTGACGTTAAATGAACAACCGTGCCGGTTAAAATCCATCGAAAACTGCGCCTGAGCTTTGATCTCAGCTGACTTTTTGAGCGCCGTCTGCAGGCGCATCCGCCTATCGTCCACTGGGCGTCTACTACGCGCGATAACTCTGCGCCTGCTTGGCGCGTTCGGCCGACGTCGACTTAATCAGACAGCGGAATTAAAATGCCGCAGCACAAAATATAAGAACATCCTTCTGACAAAGGATGTATGTCAGCCGTGAAAACGACCCTATATTCCTATATGGTTACAGATTCTATCGCATGAGATACAAAAGAAAAAAAACAGCAAAAACGCATCGATAAGGTTCGCGAGACGCAGGGCGAATATTTCTAAAGTTGGGTAAAATACCGCTGCAAAATAATGTGTGTAGCCATCCGTCAACAAACACAACAACAAAGCACTGCATATCACCTCATCATTGGAAAGAAATTTGGTACACGCGACAGTCTGATGATCTATAGCAGTAAAGCCAGTAAAGCGTACACTACAGCCGCTACCTTCTTCGCGTAATGAAAAAGCGTAGTAACGACACTCACGTCACTGAAGCCAAAAAACAGGAATGAAGATGTCCACCAAAACGTTTCAAACCGCAGGCACGAAGACTAGACAAATCCGTGTCATACCCATCATTCCCATGGCAGCTTCACGATGGCAGCGTGTTTTTCCCTCTAGGTAACTCTATGCTCGTGTCCACGCTAGTGAGCGTCGTAACGTTTTGCCAAGCGGCCGAAGTTCGGCGTAATGCGATGCATCTTCAGTGACTCGGAGGTTCTGCAATGTCAAATTACGTCAGACACAGAACTCAGGCTTTTTTGCTGATGAGGAAATTGTAAACGTTCTCAGCTACTCCTTTCAACTGATGTCCGCCCGTGTCTTCGTCCGCCATCCTAGCGTAAAACTTTTTACAGAGCGTCAATATCTCCTCACTGTACGTGGTGCGCGTCTGACCAGGCAGCTGAGCCGTTGCGAAAGGGTTTGCTCGGCTCCCTTCTTCGCAGCTGAGTCCCCGAAACAGGCTTTGAGCTCGTTAAAAAATGTCCCTCGTCATGAGTGTATCCTCGTGGTTTTCGTACCGAGCCAGCGCAGTATCAGTAACAGCGAACACCACGTGGGCGAGCTTAGCGGCAGGATCCCACGCGTTGGACTTGCTCACTCGCTTACATTTTACGAGCCATTCGTCAACATAACTCCATACTACAGCAGCGGACCGCTGGTTGGTGACCTCGGAGCGGCTTCGTCAGGCATATCGGAGATGGCAGTTGCAGATGGCGGGAGGCCGGCAAGCCGACGGCTTCGACGAAGCTGTAGCGTTCGTAGTTCCATTGTTGCGGGCGTGTACCCAGCACCTCCCCACTGTGTTACGAGTAAACGGGGCACTCGACGCTCTCAGCAATGAAGGGGTCCTTTTAATGAGGTCGCGAAAGCGAGATCAACAGCAACCAGCTGGTGGTTAACGCTAACGTCGTTCTCCTCTTCCTTTCACCACCGCGGCACATGGACGACCATCAATGGTCCCCCTCTCCGCGCATACGTGCAACAATATGTACATGCAAGTGTATAGACGCGCGGACATGATGAAGCCGCCACTAGAACATACACACAAAGGTAGAACACAGCAATAGGACAAGCGGCACTTCCAACTGAATAGGTCTGGGTGTATCCCAGGAATAAATAGTCAGTTGGAAGTGCCGCTTGTCCTGTTGCTGTGTTTTCTACCTTTGTGTGTATGTTCTTCTAGTGGCGGCTTCATCATGTTCTTAAATAAATACCAACTAGGCCAGCAAGCTGTGTTGTATGGATGCGCGAAACAGTAAATTTATACTGCACATATGCATCAGCTTGCCTTATGTAAAAGAAGGGTCCATACACGTAATTGTGACATAGCCTTATTGCAGTAATATACCACATCAGACCTTCGACGAGGTAAAAAGCTGGAAAAGTAGAGAAAGGAAATTTTGAAATCAAAACAAGATAATTTTACATTAACAAAACACGTTGCTGGCCTAGTCGGTCACACATGTCGCTTGAAATATTCAGCGCTACTTTTTAGAGGCAGACAGTACAGTTAACACACAGTTAACACACGTCCTGTGTGTTAACTTTGCTGTCTGCGTCTAAAAAGTAGCGCTCAATATTTCAAGCAACATAATTCTACATTAATTTTCATCATTTCTTCTTCACCATACTACAGATATAAAAGTACTGCTTTAGGTTTTTGGACAATCTCCAGCATGAGATATGTGCGAACTTACAGAGGAGAAGAACATGAACACGTGTATGACTGTGGCGGTTGGTGGCGCTCATGAGATAGTGGGTGCTGCCTCGATGTGCTTCCCATCTTAAGTCGCAGGCTCGGGCGAAAGCCTGGCGGCTACCCTGGCCATCCCATATGTCTGGAGCCTCCCCGCGGAAACGTACTTCGAAATCACCGATTCTCAAGCGGCATGTCGGATATTCTTTACAGCAATTACATTCCCAAATCCTCAATTTCTCTTCTTTTGCGCACACCTAAAGCTTTGTCACACGTAAACTGCACCATATACCTACTCTGGTATATGCTTCGCTGTCGGCTAACGAATGCGCTCACGCGACAGCTCGAGACTCGCCCTCCGAGCATCTGCGAGCACTCACATACCACGATATCACACTGCATTACATACGCCTGCGGCGGCGATACGAACCCCCACCCACCTGAAATTCACACTAGGGGAGGCGGTCGCACTGCACCAGCTGCAAACCGAAACTTTCTCAATTATACACTTCAGGCATAAATTGTGCCCGACTTACTATGCCGACACCTCTCCAGGCTGTGGCGCCATCGCCAATACTGTGATGTCGCTGTGGCGACATCACAGTATTGGCACGTGGTCGTGACACACAGCACTCAAGACGAAGCACACAGAACGCAAGACTGTGGGAGGCAAACTGTTTATGGGGCCAACTTGTGTCCACCAAAGCAAGGCCAATCACAATGCGTAGCAAAAGCGGGATGAAAAATCGTCGGCCGAAGGAAAGACACACAAGCGGCGAAATGCGCCGGTTTTTATATCCATGTCATAATGAGTTCTCGCACTACCTCTGAAATTTTAGAAGACACAAAGGTGCGCGTCAGGCATGCAAAGTTTCAAGAATAGTGAACACGGTTACCAAAGTGGTATGCAAAATGAACCCAGCTGCGCGTAACAGACGATGATAACGGCACCCGCCGCAAACAAGCAGGCGTGTCACAGGAAAGTGATAAAGGCTTTCCACTTCAACAAACTAAAACAGGCGTACCTACTCCCCTCTCACTTCCCCCCGGTCAAAAAGCATCGTCCCGATGCTGAAAACCGAAAATGAAAGTGAGAGTACATGCAAAAAGTTGGTTATTAATACCTCACATTTATTCAGCGCACGTAATAAGGTTTAAGTAGCACCATGTGTACAACCTCAGGTAGGGTGTGGCGCCACTGGGATGATGTTAAGCAATCGGGCACGACCTGATAGTCCAGGTCCCTACAACGTCGGAGTACCTTCTAGGGTCCAAAGTAGCGTGCAAGAGCTTCTCACTCAGTCCGCGTCGTCGTATCCGTGTCCCGACCGCGACAAGGTCGCCGGGTTAGTATTCGGTGTGGCATCGTCGAAGGTTGTAGTGGCGCATGTCGACCATCCGCTGGCTCTTGATATGCAAGCGAGCGAGCTGTCGAGCTTCTTCGGCGCGCTGCAAATAGACGGTAACGTCGATGTCTTCGTCAGTGGCGACGGGTAGCATGGCGTCTAGCGCCGTCGTTGGGCTCCCTCCATACAAAACCTTCTATTGCGTAAGCTGCGGAGTTTCTTGCACGGCCGTGTTGTACGCGAAGATCACATACGGAAGTACGGTGTCTCACGTCTTGGGTTCGACGTTGACGTACATGGCCAGCATGTCGGCAATGCTCTATCTAGAGACACTCGGTCATTAGTCTGCGGGTGGTTCGATGGTGGCTTGTCTGACTATCTTAAGATCGTCCGAATGAGGTCAGCCGTAAAGGACGTACCTCTGTCTGGTGATGAGGATCTCTCGGCCTCCGTGACGCAGGACGATGCTTTCAATGAAGAATTTGGCGATCGAGGCGGCACTGCCCATGGGCAGGGCCCTTGTTTCGGCATAGCAGGTGAGGTAGTCAGTCGCTGCGACGATCCATTCATTGCAGGAAGTCGACGTCGCAAATGACCCCAGCAGGTCCATGCCGATTTGCTGGAATGGTCGTCGGGGTTGTTCGATGGTTAGCTACTCGGCATCTTGCGTCGCTGACAGTCTCTGCATGTCCTTACGTAATGGGCGCTGTCGGTAGTGAGGCGAGGCCAATAGTACTTCTCTTGCATTCTTGATAGTGTGCGGGAAAAACCGAGCTGTACGGCTGTCGGGTCGTCGTGTGAAGCTTCCAGAACATCCGGACGTAACACTGAAGGCACCGTGAGGAGATGGTCGGCTCGGAGCGGCGAGAAATTCTTCTTTAGGGGGATGTTGTGACGCAGGAAATACGAAGCCAGCCTCGGCGGCATAATTTTGGCACGGTGACCGTCTTGTCTTCCAGTAGTCCACGAGGCTCTTGAGCTCCGGGTAAGCTCACTGGCATTCCGCAAAGTCGTCCGTACTTATGGGTCCTAAGAACGAGTCATTGTCCTCGTCACCTTGAGTCGCGGGACGCATCGCCACGGTGGTCTAGTGGCTATGGTACTCGGCTGCAGATCCAAGGGTCGCGGGATCGAATCCGCGGATGAAGCCGCGGCGGCTGCATTTCGGTGGAGGCGAAATGTTGAGGCCTGTCTACTGAGCGATGTCAGTGCGCGTCAAGGAACACCAGGTGGTCGAAATTTCCGGAGCCCTCCACTATGGCGTCTCTCTTAATCAGAGATGGTTTGGGGGCATCAAAACCCCACAGAACAATAATTGGGTTGCCGGATGGACGGCGGCGCGAGAGAAGCAGTCGGCGTTGGAGTGCTTTCGTCCGCTTTTGTAGACGAGGGTGATGTCCAATTCTTGCAGTCCGAGACTCTGATTGGTGGGGTTTAATGTTCCAAAACCAGCTCTGATTATGTGAGACACCGTTGTGGAGGTCTGCGGAAATTTCGACCTCCTGGGGTTCTTCACGTGCACTGACATCGCACAGCACACGGGCCTCAACATTGCGCCGCTGGCAAAATGCAGCCGCTGAGGCCGGGATTCGATCCCGCGACCTTCCGGATGTACAGCCAAGTGCCAGAGCACTAGGCCACCGTGGCAGGGCAGTCTAAGACTCTCAAGCGAGGCGGCCTGATGGATCTTTCAACTTAGCTAGCCAACACAAGGCGTGGTGGTCACTCACGACTTTGAAAGGCCTGCCATGCAGGTAGGGGTGAACTTTGATGTAGCCGAGATTATGGCAAGACATTTCTTTTGTGGTGGAATAATTCGCTTCCCCCTTCGAAAGTGACCGGCTAGTATAACTGATAATCCTTTGAAATCCGTCGGTTCGCTGCCCAACCACGACACCGAGCTCTGCGCTACTTGCGTCATTGTGAATTTCGGTGTCGGCTCCTTCCTCGAACTGCGCGACTATTGGGGGTGTTTGCAGGCGTCACTTTAGTTCTTTAAATGCCTCGATTTGTGGCGTTTCCCACATAAAGTCTACGTCGGATTTCGTGAAGTACGTCAGTGGCTCAGCGATGCGAGAAATGTTCTTGACGAAGCGCGTGTAATAAGTACAGAGGCCAAGTAATCTCCGTTCAGCCCTCTTGTCGGTGGGCGGAGGAAAGCCGGAGATCGCAACTGTTTTCTGCGGATCAGGACGTACACAAGACTTGCTAATAACGTGGGCTAGGAAAACAGCTTCTCTTATGCGAAGTGGCACTTTTCTGGCTTCAAGGTAAGTCAGGACGCCTTCGTTGCCTGAAGACCAGTTTCAAGACGCCGGAGATGGTCGTCGAAGCTGGAAGCAAATACGACTACGTCGTCCAAGTAGACGAGGGAAGTCGGCCACTTCAAGCCTTCTAATACTGCGCCCATAACTCGTTGGAACGTCGCAGGTGCCGGGCAAAGACCAAAGCGCATGACCTTTAACTAGAACAGCCCGCCTGGTGTTACGAAGGTGCTTTTCTCTCGCCCTCTCTCGCCTACTTCGATTTGCCAATAGCCGGTTTTCAGTTCGATTGACGAAAAGTTTTTTACGTTGTGCACTCAATCCAAGGCGTCTCTATCCATGGGAGGTGATACACGTCTTCCGTCGTAATTGACGCAACAAACGCAGAGTCCCATCCTTCTTCACCAACACCACGGGTGATGCCTACGGACTCGTAGACGGCTGGATGATGTCGTCGCGCAGCATTTTGTCGACTTGTTGCTTGATGGCCTCGCGTTCCCGTGCAGGAACTCTGTAGGGACTCTGACGGAGAATACAAGCATATTCGTTAGGTATGATGTGGTGTTTGGCGAGAGGGCTCTGACGAAGGCTCGATGAAGACGAGCAGCAGTCCTTGTATTGCTCGAGGAAGGCCTTAAGCTATTGTTGCCTGGAAATGCCTTGATAGATGTCGAAGGCGGGAGCAGATACTGCGGTCATCGTTGCGGGTCCACGGGAATCGGTGATGGCGAGGGTATTGCCACAAATTCATCTAGGTGAGCAATAGTCGTACCCCTATTGAGGTGCCTGTATTTGTTGCTGAAGTTAGTGACAATTACCCTGTCTTCGCCTTTATGCAGCTTGGCTATGCCTCTGGCGACGCACATCTGATGGTTTAAGAGCAAGTGCTGGTCGCCATCGATGAAGCTGTTGCAAATCGTGTGCGGCGGTGAGGACGGAGGACATCTAGAGGGTGTAGCGGGGATGAAGCTTGTTTCCTTTCGCTTCTGCTTGGACGCAATGTTCGGACGGCATCGCGCTCTGCGCCACGAAAGGCTACAGAATGGACTTTTCCACGTTGTTTCTGGTTCCGAAACCCGGGAAGCCAGCCTTTCCTCCCTCGAGCTGTCGAATCAAATCTGGGATGGCCTTCTGCAACCAGACCATCATGAACCGTGTCGAGAAGAAGCGGGCGCCTCGTCGGAACGAATGCTTAAAGACGGTGAATGATGTAAACAAACTCATCACTTCAGAACAGTTCAACATCTGAGCATTATAAAAATTTTTTTATAATGAAAATTTAATAATAAATAAATAAATGGTATAACTACTAGTTTTCATTGTAAATGAAATATCTTTAATGATTTCATTTTTAAAACACTTTCCAGTATTTTAACTTTGTTACGACTTATCTTATAAAAGAGTGACGGGCGATATGTACATATCTTAGAGCTTAATTCAAATTAACTCTTTATTTTAATTTTACTATCAAATCCTAATATCTTTTCATTACTTTTTTCTTTTAAGAAATGTAATTCACTTCATTCTTAAACTTAAGCTACACCTTGACTTAATTATTTTCTAAAAAGAATTATAATAACAAAGGTAAATTATTATTGTTGTAGTGGTATACAGACTGAATTTTACCAGTCTAAGTAAGTTAAGGTGTTTTATCCATTAAAGAGCAAATTCCTCTGAAAACCTTAAGATACCGCCATAACTTTCGGCTTTCGTATTTAATATTTACAATTTCTGTTCTTAATAATAGGGTATCTAATCCTAGTTTATAATAAGAATTAATTTTTTATTATAAAATTAAAATTAAAAAATAAATTTCACCTTTCCTTTCTAAAAATATTTTTTAAAAAATTAAAATTTTTAGAAAGAGAAAATTTCTATTTGTCTAACCACTCCTGCTGGCACAAATTTAGCTAGAATTATTTTCTTATTCTTAATATTATTTTACTTAATAAATAAATTTTCTACTTTATTTTTATTTATATATTGTATAAAAAAATAAGGAAGTTTTTCTCACTAACCAAATCAAATTTAACGAAAATATAAAAATATTTATTTTTTCGCTATAGTCCTTTTTTAAACTTGTTTAAAACTCGTGTCTATCGGTTTTCTGGATATTTAAAAGGAAACGTATGCCAGACTTTACACGTCAAACATCCCAGTATTTTGAATAGGTCCTATAATTTGAGTAAGATGTGACCATTTATCTTTTTCTCTCCGAATTTATTACTTAGTAGGTGTGAACATGACTTAGTATGACCCTTAGTTAATCTTAGATGGGTCAATAGATGAGACAGCCGGTCGTCGCCCCTTATTCAAAATAGATGATATACTATTCCGGCACAGTAAAATGCCTGAATAAAGGGTTATCTTGATAGGATAAAAATATGTATTGTATACTATTACTAAATAATTAACTTTAATAAACTTAATTATTTTTTTTAATTCAAAATTTTTTGTGATAACACCCAAAGTTATTTGCATCAATTTTTGGAAATATTTTCAATAAGTATCTTTACATTTTCAATGTAACGTTTTAATTTAAACTATGAAAATTTATATTCTAATAAATATAAATATTATTATCACTAAAATTAACAAAATAAGGAATTTAAGTTTTTAGAAAAAGGAATTTCAAATTGATTATAAATTATTCTCTTGTACCTAAGGGCCCTAAAAGTTCTATTCAAGTTCAATCATTCATTCTTATTTTTAGTATAAATTCTCTTTTCATTAAAATTAAACACCTTGTTAATTTAGAAGTATATCATATTGTCGCTTATCATGCCTTGAATGTGATAGTAGAGCAGGTAACCGTCTCGTCACTGTCCTGCGTCATTTCCGTCGGCAACAAAGCGCCTACCAACTTACAAGTCGTCATTGAAGGCGACCACCACTTGCTCCTAAACCATCAGATGTGCTTCGCAAGAGGCATAGCGAAGCTGCATAAAGGTGAAGCCAGGGTATGGTCACTAACTTCAGCAACAAATACAGGCACCTGAATAAGGGTACCACGCCAGTGTACATAAGTGAATTTGTGGAACTAAGCAATGCCTTCGCCCTCACCGATTCTCGCGGGCCCGAAACAGTGACCGAAGTGCACGCGCCCGCCTTCGACGTCAATGAAGGCCTATCCAGGCAGCAACAGAAGGAACCCAAGGCCTTACGGCAGCAATACAAGGATTACTTCTCCTCGTCATCGAGGCTTCGTCAGACCCCTGTCGCGAAACATCGCATCGTAACCGACGAATTTCCCCGTCCTCTCCATCACCCCCAACAGAATTTCGGCACGGGAACGCGAGGCCATCAAGCAACAAGTCGACGAAATGCTGCATGACATCATTGAGCCGTCTACGAGTCAGTGGGCATCACCCGTGGTGTTAGTGAAGAAGGAGGAGGGAAGCCTACGTTTTTGCTTCGATTATCGTCGCCTGAAGAAGATCATGCAGAAAGACGTGTATCCTCTCTCAAGGATAGATGATACTTTGGATCGACTCTACAACGCGAAGTATTTTTCGATGATGGACCTCAAAACGGGCTGCTGGGAAATCGAAGTAGACGAGAGAGACCGAGAGAAGACTGCCTTCATAACACCAGACAGCCTGTTTGAGTTTAAGGTCATGCCCTTTGGTCTTTGCTCGGCGCCTGCGACGTTCCAACGGGTTATGGACACAGTACTGGCAGGCTTGATTGAAGTGGCAGACTTGCCTCGTCTGCTTGGACGACGTAGTCGTATTTGCTTCCAGCTTCGAGGAACACCTCCGGCACCTTAAGGCTGTTCTTCGGGTAATCAAAGCCTCCGGACTTACTCTGAAGCCAGAAAAGTGCCGCTTCGCCTACGAGGAGCTAGTGTTCCTTGGCCACGTTATTAGCAATCCGGAAGTACGCCCTGATCCGCAGAAAACAGCTGCGATCGCCGACTTTCCTCTGCCCACCGACAAGAAGGCGGTACGCCGATTTCTTCGCCTCTGCGCTTATTACAGGCGCTTCGTCAAGAACTTTTTGCGGATCGCCGAGCCGTTGACGTACCTCGCGAAGGCCGACGTCGACTTCAAATGGGAAACGCCGCAAGTCAAGGCATTTCAAGAAGATGCAGAGACTGTCAGCGACGCAAGACGCCGACGACTAGGCCAGCCGGACTTCTGCATACCATCGAACCACCTCAAAGGCTGTTCCAGCATGGACTTACTGGGGCCGTTCCTGACATCGACTTCAGGCAATAAATGGATCATAATCAAAAGAAGAGGCGTGCAGGACACGGACACAAGGAGAGCAGTGAACAACACGACACAAGGAGAGCAGTGAACAACACGTTCGTGTTCTTCACTGCTCTCCTTGTGTCCGTGTCCTGCACGCCTCTTCTTTTGATTATGGACTGTTACCAACTCGCTCAACTTTCTGTCCTTTTGAATAAATGGATCATCGTAGCAACTGACTACCTCACCCGCTATGCCGAAACAAGAGCCTTGCTCAAAGGCACTGCCTCCGAGGTCGCCAAGTTCTTCATTGAGAACATCGTCCTGCGTCGCGACACAGGTCCTCATCACCGAGAGCGGTAGCGTATTTACGGCTGACCTAAGTCAGGCGATCCTGAGGTAGTCACACGAACCACCGCCGAACCACCGCCTACCACCCACAGACGAATTGCCTCACCGAGCGCCTAAATAAGACCATCGCCGACATGCTGGCCATGTACGTCGACGTCGAACGCAAGACGTGGGGTGCCATACTTCCGTATACGACCTTGCGCGTACAACACGGCTGTAGAAGAAACGACGCAGCTCCCTCCATACAAGCTTGTTTACGGACGGAGAACAACAACGACGCTTGACGCCATGCTACCCGTCGGCACTGACGAAGAACACGACGTTGCCAGCTACCTGCATCGCGCCGAAGAAGCTCGACAGCTAGCCCGCCTGCGTACCAAAGCCAGCAGACGGTCGACAGGCGCGCTACAACCTTCGACGACGCCACACCGAACACCAACCCGGCGACCTTGTCTGGGTCGGGACGCCGATAACACGACGGGGATAGTGTGAGAAGGCTTTACTTTGGACCGTACAAAGTAGTCCGATGTCGTGGTGAACTGGACTATGAGGTCGCGCCCGATGGCTTAACACAATCCTAGCGGCGTCGCGCCCGACCTGAAGTTGTACACGTGGTGCGACTTAAAATTTATTAGGCGCGCTGAATAACTGTGACGCCTTGTTAACGGAATTTATTGCATGTACTCTCACTTTCATGTTCCGTCTTCAGCATCGGGACGATGCTTTTTCAGAGGGGGGTAGTGACACTTGCGGTTATGTTGATTTAAATAGAAAGCCGTTATCGCCTCCCAGTGACACGCGCGCTGGTTTTGATTGTTTGCGGGGAGCGCTGTTATCACTTTCTGTTACGTGCAGCGCAGGCCGCGTTTATCTTGCATGCGGCTGCTGGAACCATGTGGACTATTCTGAAACTTTTTTTTGATGAAAAGACCTATTTCAGCCTAGGAAAACAGATGAACACAGGAAGAAACACAAAGACAGGAAAGCGGCTGACTAACAACTGTTTATTCATCGAGCAGCACACAACTACGGTCACGCGGCCACATGAACTAATCATGAAGATTCATCACGTACAAAGCTTTCCATGTACTGCCCGACAAGGTGACTCCCTTCCTCTCCGGTGATCCTTTTTCGGCGATTTCAGTTTGTTAGGCTGATAAAAAAGTTTCCATTTCCTTCCTGCACAATGTCACGGAGCAGTCACTGCGGCATGATATGCCTTTCTTAGCGATATGAATAACTTCAAGTATCTCACGAGCTGTTCTGTCGCGACTTCTGCCCAAAATATTGATTTTATAGAAATCCGGATCGCACTTGCACTCTTTGCAATGAAGGGCCATATTAGATCCTGTTCCTGTTAAATGCCAAGCATTTCTTAGCGAACTTCGGCGACTTTGAGCGTATCTATCTATCTATCTATCTATCTATCTATCTATCTATCTATCTATCTATCTATCTATCTATCTATCTATCTATCTATCTAGCCGCCTACGATTTTGTGCTCTCCTGGCCGTTTCGCTAATCGGATGATTACGAAAATTGGTATGCCACATCATGACTGCCTGATGAACATAAATGGCAGGTCATAACATGAAAATCATGATATGCATGTCATCAGCGGCATGATTTAAATGCCACGGTCTTGGTGCTCTCCTGGTCGTCTCGTTAATGGGATGTATACAAAAATTGGTATGCCACGATATGGCTGCATGGCAAACATAAATGACAAGTCATAACATGAAAATCATGACATGCATGTCATGAATGACATGATTTACATGCCACGCGTTTCGGTAACGGGCAGTATACAGAAATTGACATGCCACAACATGACTGCATCATAAACATAAATGACAGGGCATAACACGAAAATCATGACATGCATGTCATCAGTGACATGATTTACATGCGACGGTCCTGGTGCTCTTCTGGCCGTTTCGTGAATGGGATGTATACGAAAATTGGTATGCCACGACATCACTGCATGGCGAACATGACTAACAGGTCACAACATGAAAATCATGATATCCATGTCATGGGCGACATCATTTACATGCCACGCGTTTCGTTAACGGGATGTATACTAAAATTGCCATGCCCCAAGATGACTGCATCATGAACCTAAATGACAGGTCATAACATGAAAATCATGATATGCATATCATGAGCGACACGATTTACATGCCACGGTCTTGGTGCTCTCTTGGCCGTTCCGTTAGTCGGATGTGTACGAAAATTGGTATGCAATAATATGACTGCATGGCGAACATAAATGACAGGTCATAACATAAAAAGCTTAACATACATGTCATGGGCGGCATGATTTACATGCCAGACGTTTCGTTAATGGGACGTATACCAAAAATTGCTACGGCACAACACGACAGCATGACGAACGTAAACGACAGGTCATAACATTAGAATCATGACACGCGTGTCATGACCGTCATGATTTACATGCCATGGTCATGGCGCTATACTGCCGTTTCGTTAATGGGATGTAAGGGCTCCGTCTACTGACCAGAGGGCGCTACGTAGCTCTCGTCGGACGGCTCAGTCGCGCACGGTGGAAACCGAGGCGACAGCGACGTGCGCGTTTCCTCGCTGCTTTACGGGCCTGCTGCGAACCACACGAGCGCTCGCGGCGTCGCCCTTTGGAACAGTTTGCCGCAGGTTTGGAGCGCGCGTCTCAAAGGAAATAAAAAGAAAAAATTACAGCATATCCACGGAGTGAATCACGATAAGTGGGCGAAGCTCGCGAGGTTCATCGTAGATCGTGCCGAGTTCCGGATTAATTTAGTTAACGCGCACGCTACGAATCCTCATGGTTCAACTATGCACAAGTGAAATCTCCCACCGGCACTTCATTGCAAGTCAAGCAAGATCCAGTGCCTATATATATATATGCGTTGAGAAACGACGGACGAACGTGCGAAAATGTTTATTTGTTCCAACGTTTCGGCAGGAGGGCCTGCCTTCGTCAGGGAGTACAGGGCACAGGCAAGAACGCACTTCTTAAATACAGGACTACGGCGGGGGCCCTCAACACGTGCTTAACTATTATCGTCATAGATATGGCATATATCATGTCTATCAATCAACATAGGCACTTGTGCGATATGGTTATTTCCGCATGAAAAAATTGCGAGCAAGACACAGTTTTCAACTACAAAGTGTGAGTTGTGCGCAGGGACAGGCAAATGGACAGTGGAGGTGTACAACAAATGAAGTATTAAAATAGAGCACGTTTCAAAAGGCGAACACAAACCGGTGTAAAATAACAATAACAAGTAGGTAAACAGCAACAGCGGTGAAAATGGGCAGTGAACGTGTATAACAAATGAAGTGTGCTAACGGTAACAAGGGTAAACCAACAAGAAAATAAAAGGTAAAATATAAAAACTAAAATATAAAACCGGTGAAAATGTGCAGTGACCGTGTATAACAAATGAAGTGTGCTAACGGTAACAAGGGTAAACCAACAAGAAAATAAAAGGTAAAATATAAAAACTAAAATATAAAACCGGTGAAAATGGGCAGCGAACGTGTATAACAAATGAAGTGTGCTAACGATAACAAGGGTAAACCAACAAGAAAATAAAAGGTAAAATATAAAAACTAAAATATAAAACCGGTGAAAATGTGCAGTGAACGTGTATAACAAATGAAGTGTGCTAACGGTAACAAGGGTAAACCAACAAGAAAATAAAAGGTAAAATATAAAAACTAAAATATAAAACCGGTGAAAATGTGCAGTGACCGTGTATAACAAATGAAGTGTGCTAACGGTAACAAGGGTAAACCAACAAGAAAATAAAAGGTAAAATATAAAAACTAAAATATAAAACCGGTGAAAATGGGCAGCGAACGTGTATAACAAATGAAGTGTGCTAACGGTAACAAGGGTAAACCAACAAGAAAAAAAAGGTAAAATATAAAAACTAAAATATAAAACCGGTGAAAATGTGCAGTGACGTGTATAACAAATGAAGTGTGGCAACGGTAACAAGGGTAAACCAACAAGCAAATAAAAGGTAAAATATAAAGTATAAAAACGGTGACAGTGGTGAACATGGACTCAACAAGGTGCGCTACAAAAGCCGGTGGGAACAGGTCTAACACAAGCACAGAAAATGCGAAAATGCGGTTAATTAGATGTATGCGAGAATGGCTGATCTATTACGTGGTCAGGAATGTCAGCTTTCCAGCGCTTTCATTGATACCAGATAATACGGCCCTAAATTTATAGATAAGGAAGGATTCGCGCACCTCTCTTTCGTGGTGTGATCGAAAACCAGATTCCAATATCGTTGTTGTTAGTTGGTCAAGCGAATGTCCCGGTATGCTGACGTGCTTTGAAAGGGGCAGGTTAGGATATGTGGTCACGTGTGTCTTGTGGTTATTGAAACGTAATCTGAATGGCGTTTCAGTTTGACCTATATGTTGAAATTTGCAAGCTGAGCATTCCAGCAGAGAGACGCAGTTGTTGGTATCGCAGTCAAAGCTCCCTTTAATTTTCATCGTGAAATTGGACGCCGAACTTTTAACTGATTCCGCGGTAGCCATGTGAGTGCACACCTTGCATCGTGGCTTATGGCAAGGGCGGCAACCAGAATAAACGGGAGGAACGGAGGGGGTTGGCTTAGATGACGTCAGCATGTCGCGCAGGTTCCTTGATCGGCGGTATGCTACGCGTGGTGGTTCACAAAAAATGCTTTTCAGACGACCACTCTGCATGAGGATGTTGTGATGCTTTCTTAAGATGTAATTGACGTTCGGTATTGATGCACAATGCGTTAAGACTAGGTTAGTAGATGGTCGCTGTGAAGTGCGCTCCTTCGAGTTAAAAAGCTCGCGTCTGTCTACTGCCGTGGCACGATTAATGGCGTCGTCAATTATTTGAGGCGGGTACTTTTGACCTGTAAGTGCATTACGCAGCTTCTCACAGTTATCGCGAAAGTCCGATTGCGCGGAGCACAACCTCTTAAATCTGAGTGCCTGACTATGTGGGATGCTCGTCTTGTTATGCTTCACATGGCTACTTTCGAAATGCAGATAGCGGTGTTTGTCCGTTGGTTTTCTGTAAAGATTTGTCGTCAACTTGTTATCACACAAGTGAAACTGTGTCATCCAGAAAATTGATCGCAGAATGTGAGTATGTGGGTGAGAACGAGATTGATGGGAGAACGTCATTAAATTCTGAAATGAAAGACAGAAGTTCAGCCTCTCCACGATGCCATATGAGGAAGATGTCATCTATGAAGCGCTTATAGTAGAATGGTTTTAGTGCACACGTGTCAAAGAACCTGTTCTCTAGTTGACCCATAAATATGTTAGCGTAATTCGGATGAAGTGTGCTAACGGTAACAAGGGTAAACCAACAAGAAAATAAAAGGTAAAATGTAAAAACTAAAATATAAAACCGGTGAAAATGTCCAGTGACCGTGTATAACAATGAAGTGTGCTAACGGTAACAAGGGTAAACCAACAAGAAAATAAAAGGTAAAATATAAAAACTAAAATATAAAACCGGTGAAAATGTGCAGTGACCGTGTATAACAAATGAAGTGTGCTAACGGTAACAAGGGTAAACCAACAAGAAAATAAAAGGTAAAATATAAAAACTAAAATATAAAACCGGTGAAAATGTGCAGTGAACGTGTATAACAAATGAAGTGTGCCAACGGTAACAAGGGTAAACCAACAAGAAAATAAAAGGTAAAATATAAAAACTAAATATAAAACCGGTGAAAATGTGCAGTGAACGTGTATAACAAATGAAGTGTGCCAACGGTAACAAGGGTAAACCAACAAGAAAATAAAAGGTAAAATATAAAAACTAAAATATAAAACCGGTGAAAATGTGCAGTGACCGTGTATAACAAATGAAGTGTGCTAACGGTAACAAGGGTAAACCAACAAGAAAATAAAAGGTAAAATATAAAAACTAAAATATAAAACCGGTGAAAATGTGCAGTGACCGTGTATAACAAATGAAGTGTGCTAACGGTAACAAGGGTAAACCAACAAGAAAATAAAAGGTAAAATATAAAAACTAAAATATAAAACCGGTGAAAATGTGCAGTGACCGTGTATAACAAATGAAGTGTGCTAACGGTAACAAGGGTAAACCAACAAGAAAATAAAAAGTAAAATATAAAAACTAAAATATAAAACCGGTGAAAATGGGCAGTGAACGTGTATAACAAATGAAGTGTGCTAACGATAACAAGGGTAAACCAACAAGAAAATAAAAGGTAAAATATAAAAACTAAAATATAAAACCGGTGAAAATGTGCAGTGAACGTGTATAACAAATGAAGTGTGGCAACGGTAACAAGGGTAAACCAACAAGCAAATAAAAGGTAAAATATAAAGTATAAAAACGGTGACAGTGGTGAACATGGACTCAACAAGGTGCGCTACAAAAGCCGGTGGGAACAGGTCTAACACAAGCACAGAAAATGCGAAAATGCGGGTAATTAGATGTATGCGAGAATGGCTGATCTATTACGTGGTCAGGAATGTCAGCTTTCCAGCGC
This sequence comes from Hyalomma asiaticum, assembly GCA_013339685.2. Lineage (NCBI taxonomy): Eukaryota > Metazoa > Arthropoda > Arachnida > Ixodida > Ixodidae > Hyalomma > Hyalomma asiaticum. The sequence goes on from CM023487.1 coordinate 89,441,474, forward strand.
TTTCATTGATACCAGATGATACGGCCCTAAATTTATAGATAAGGAAGGATTCGCGCACCTCTCTTTCGTGGTGTGATCGAAAACCAGATTCCAATATCGTTGTTGTTAGTTGGTCAAGCGAATGTCCCGGTATGCTGACGTGCTTTGAAAGGGGCAGGTTAGGATATGTGGTCACGTGTGTCTTGTGGTTATTGAAACGTAATCTGAATGGCGTTTCAGTTTGACCTATATATTGAAATTTGCAAGCTGAGCATTCCAGCAGATAGACGCAGTTGTTGGTATCGCAGTCAAAGCTCCCTTTAATTTTCATCGTGAAATTGGACGCCGAACTTTTAACTGATTCCGCGGTAGCCATGTGAGTGCACACCTTGCATCGTGGCTTATGGCAAGGGCGGCGACCAGAATAAACGGGAGGAACGGAGGGGGTTGGCTTAGATGACGTCAGCATGTCGCGCAGGTTCCTTGATCGGCGGTATGCTACGCGTGGTGGTTCACAAAAAATGCTTTTCAGACGACCACTCTGCATGAGGATGTATGATGCTTTCTTAAGATGTAATTGACGTTCGGTATTGATGCACAATGCGTTAAGACTAGGTTAGTAGATGGTCGCTGTGAAGTGCGCTCCTTGGAGTTAAAAAGCTCGCGTCTGTCTACTGCCGTGGCACGATTAATGGCGTCGTCAATTATTTGAGGCGGGTACTTTTGACCTGTAAGTGCATTACGCAGCTTCCCACAGTTATCGCGAAAGTCCGATTGCGCGGAGCAGAACCTCTTAAATCTGAGTGCCTGACTATGTGGGATGCTCGTCTTGTTATGCTTCACATGGCTACTTTCGAAATGCAGATAGCGGTGTTTGTCCGTTGGTTTTCTGTAAAGATTTGTCGTCAACTTGTTATCACACAAGTAAACTGTGTCATCCAGAAAATTGATCGCAGAATGTGAGTATGTGGGTGAGAACGAGATTGATGGGAGAACGTCATTAAATTTTGAAATGAAAGACAGAAGTTCAGCCTCTCCACGATGCCATATGAGGAAGATGTCATCTGTGAAGCGCTTATAGTAGAATGGTTTTAGTGCACACGTGTCAAAGAACCTGTTCTCTAGTTGACCCATAAATATGTTAGCGTAATCCGGTCCAATTTTAGTGCCAATTCAGGTACCACTCATCTGAACGTAGTGCATGCCTTGAATTCAAAGTTGTTCAGTTGCAGGATTAGTTTAAGAAGACTGGCAAGAGTTGAGCTGTCAACAGGTTTATCAAAAGATGATTTGTCATAAGCGTTTACTACCGACCGAGTGCCGTCGTCGTGAGGAATGTTTGTGTAAAGGGAAGCCACGTTTAATGTGACGAGTATCGAGTTGGCAGGTACGTCGAGTACCAGAATGTTGGTTAAAAAAGCGTTGGTATCCTTGAGAAACGATGGAAAAGAATGAGGGATTGTTTTATTGAGGCTATCAACATAACTGGACAGCGGCTCAGTCACAGTACCGATAGCAGACACTATAGGGCGACCAGGGTTATTTGCCTTGTGTATCTTAGGAAGTAAATAAAACCTTCCTGCTACAGGACTGAGAGGAATTAATGACTGCCTCATCTTTTCACTGATGCGGCCATTTTGGAAAATCTCCTCGAGTGAATCTGCAACAATGCGTTTGAATTCACTTGTCGGTCTAGCCGTTCATAGTATCTACCATCACACAAATGCCTCATAGCTTCGGCGATGTAATTAGAGGCGTCCATTATCACAACAGCGCCCACTTTGTCGGCGGGCTTAATAACGATATCTGAACGGTTCCGCAGTGCCTGAATAGCGTCTCTTTCGTCTGCGGACAAGTTATGCTTGAAAGTAGCCCTCTGGCTATAGGCATTAAGAATGTCGCGTTGTACTGCCGAAATATACATATCGAGATACTTGTCTCGCTGGACAGGGGGTGTCCAATGCTGAAAAGAGGGCATGTTATTCGCATAGTGGCATGTTGCGCAAGTTGGGCATGTTGGCATGTTGCGCATGTTATTCGCAAGTATTCGCATAGTGGCATGTTGCGCGCAAAGTCATCCAGGTCTTTCACAAGTTGAAACTCATTGTAACCGCCAGTTGCTGGGCAGAAGTTTAGGCCGCGAGAAAGAACGGACAATTCTGGTTTAGACAGTATCACAGTCGAGATATTAACAATATTACTAGAATCGTTTCCGTCATCAATAGTGTGACCAGAGCAAGCGGAAATACCTGTTGATGGTAGTATTGATGACGGTGTCGGTTGAATGTTATCGCGAATCATTTTCTTTGCCTTTTGTTGAATTTCTATTCGCTTATGTTGCTAGTACTCTTCAAGTAAATCACATTCCGAGGGGCTTATCTCATGAGTACGTCGTAGCTGTCGTTCTCTATTAATCAAGTCCTTAGCCGATGAATGGTAGTGGTTAATTACAATGCGCGTCAGATCAAGCGAAGCTTTCTGTAGCGTGTCGTTGCAGCGGTGACCATTACTGCTCGACATTTCTGAGGTGGCAGGCTTGAGGTAAAGTTTAAGGCCTTTCGGTATTGCCCGTGTAGCAACGTATGTATCAGCGCAGATTCATGGATTTCATATCGAACAGGTTTGTCCACAAGTTTTCTAATTTTTAGAAAAGTGCTAGAATGTTTACTATATATATATATATATATATATATATATATATATATATATATATATATATATATATATATATTGGTTGCCAGTGAACGCTTCTTCAACGCGAGCAGTCGGTATTTCTCAATCAAGAAACTCGCTAGGAGACGCTGCCTGCGCCAAAGTTGTCTCTCACGGGTGAGGGCGCGTTCTCCTTTGCGAGCTGGTAGCCTTCCTCTAAGAAAGAGCGTTTCCATAGCCAACGCGCGCCTTTCTGTCTCTCTCTCTCTCACAGCGCCGGGAGAGAGAGAGAGTGAGAGGCACGCGCCGGGAGGCACGCGCCGAGGGCGAGCGCGTGCCTCCCGGCACGCGGGTTACGCCTGACGACTGACGCGTGACAAGGTTAGACTAAGTGGAGCTTCGCCTCTAATAAGGTGGGACGGGCGGTCGCTGCTGCTATAGAGTTGGAGGCGCGCATCACGTTCGCGTATTCCCTTCACACGTCTGCCCAATTTTGCTTCTTCTCTCCGCCAGGCAGTGCATTCTGGCGCTGATGTCGCACATGGAAAACTGAACTGCACAGAGCCTATACGAAAATTGGTTTGGCACAACATGACTGCATTACGATCATCAATGACAGGTCATAACATGAAAATTGTGACATGCATGTCATCAGCGGCATGATATACACGCCACTCGTTTCCTTAAATGGATGTATACCAAAATTCCTATGGCACAACACGACTGCATGACGAACGTAAATGACAAGTCATAACGTTAGAATCATGACATGCGTGTATGAGCGGCATGGTTTACGTGCCACAGTCTTGGTGCTCTTCTGGCCGTTTCGTTAACTTCATATGTACCAAAATCGGTATAGCGACACAACAATGCAGATCCATTTTACGTTCCTTATGCGTGCTTCTCATTTCCTTGATTCCACTGCACGTGGGATCTGCCAATTTTTTTCTAGTGACTTCTTGAGTTCCCATGTTCTATACTTCAAACAACGACCCGTCTGGCCTACATAAACCATTCCGCACGTCAATGGTATCTCGTATACCACCCCCGTAGCGCATTTAGCCAAGGTATGCCGGTGGTCCTTATCACACTGTGCCTTTTTCTTTCTTCCAATGCGCGCGCATAACCTCCCCACCTTTCTAGGGGCAGAAAATACGACAGGAACGCCAAACCTACCGGCAACCTTTTTTAACCCATGGGCAACAACCTGCGTATACGGAACTACTTGTGGTCGCCTTTGCTCCGGCCAATCTCGGGTGTTTTTTCTTTTTCCTTTCAGCTTCTGTAGCAACGTTTCCGCAACGGCACACAACAGCGCTAGGAAACCCGGCGTTTTGCAGTCTCTCAACCTGAATTTTAAAGCTAGTCTCGACCATATGGACACAGGACTTGGTCAAAGCTGATTCTAACCCCCGAATTCATAAACGCTGCTTGACTTAAAGAGCGCACTTGGGGAAGTCAGGCTCGAGGCAGCGCTCGACTTGAACACGACGAAGTGCGCCATCGCGTTTCATAAACCCTCTCCGCTCCTTCCTTGGCCAAGTCAGAACCAGCAACGACGCAGTGCGCCTAGGCACGAGAGTATTGAAATAAATCGCGCGTAATACACGCTTTAAACCTTTGTAAAACACAGATAATGTAAAATTAGTTTTGCCACCGTGTTTAATCATTGCAACATTTGCCAAAAAGTGGCACTGATACACAGTTGTGCGAAGTAAGACGGGCCGCAGCAATCCATGCCAAGACCGCCCCGAATCCGATGCTGTTTTGTGGCGACGTATTCACTGCGCGTGTGTCTCTGACTGTGGATGTGTGGATTTTCTCTTCTTTTCGGCAATGCCGAGCGTGGATTCTGGAACAAGTGCGCGGAAATCAGCACCGCGTTTCACCGAAGAAGAAAAATCGATCTTGGTCGGCCTGGTGAACAAATACAAGCAAATTTTAGAGTGCAAGAAGACAGACGTGGCATCTATTAACAAGAAGGCAGAGACATGGATAGAGCTGGCAAAACAGTTCAACAGTAGCCATGGTGTGACGTCCAGGGACCCCAAGCAGCTTAAAAAGTGTTGGGGAAATATGAAGCAGAAATGGAAGGAGCAGCGCGCCGAAGAGAAGCGACAAGTTTTCAAAACAGGTGAGTGCCTTGCTTTGCGGTTGTAACACGATGCGCATTCGACTGCGAGCGAGTCTCGCCCCGATCAAATAACTCGGTCGCGATTAGCGCAGTTGCCCGTGCCGGAAATAGCGGCCAGTCATGCAGGAAAAGTGTGATTCGAGTCAGCTTCTTTTGATACCGACATGGCACCGTGCCACAACACCACACTGCACGCAGGTAGCATAGAAGGCCCTCGACGCCCAGCGCGTTTATTATGCTCCGACGCGGCGTCCCTGGCAGCGGCGTAGATGTAAGTTTGGAAGGCGCGACGCCACTGCGGCCAGGTATCACCGGAACGCCAGGTGTAGGCAGGAAAGGCGGAGGCCGGATCGCGAAATTCATGGTGGTAGAGAGCCCGCAGATGAGGAATAGGTCGTCAGGCGTGCTGCCATGGTGTCTGTATACAAACTGCGTTATAACGTTGGTCAAACGTGCGCTCATGTCATGGTTGCGGCCAGCTCACGGATACCAAAACAGTTCGACGGTCCACACAATTATTTCATCAGTAGGTGTAGTGCTCGCGATTTGTTCCCCGTAGGCATGCGGTCTGCTGCAGGCGAAGCACGCTTATGTGACCGTGACGTAACATGACGATTACGTATGTAATTTGCATATATGGCGTACATCGTTAGATGAAGGTTTTTTTTTTTTTCCAACCCGCAGCTGTGGTCTAGCGGTTACGATCAGTGGCGTAGCCAGGCGCTGGCACATCGGAGACCGTGCCCTCGTCCCCCACCCCGCCTACGCCCCTAGTTACGATGCTCGAATGCTAACTCGAAGGTCGCAGGATCGAACTCCGGCCGTGGCGGCCGTATTTCGATAGAGGCGAAAAACTAGAGGCTCGTGTACTAGGTTTAGGTACGCGTTAAATAACACCACGTGGTCGAAATTTCCGGAGCCCTCCCCTACGACTTCTCTCATAATCATGTCGTGGTTTCGGGAGTTAAAACGCCAGTTGTTACTATAGGGGTATTTTTCTCTGTTATCGTACCGGTGAATTGTTCATGCAATCATGCAGTTTTATTTGTCTGTGGAGATTGAGATAGCAAAAACCTGAAGTCATGTTTATATTGCAATACGAGTTTTCAGGAGGCGGACCGTCCCCGCCACCGATGGATTCAGTGTCGACACTCGTTGGGGCAGTGGCATCTCACATGGCGACCCGGATTCCGAATGCTTACGACAGTGATGGAGCGACGTACCTGGCACCAGTCGCAAGTGAACCTGTTCTACAGCTCCTACGGCCCATGGTGACAGGCGATGATCCACCGTATGACATTTATGGTACTACACTGCCTGCACGTATATTTGTTTGTCTGTCATTACAAACCTACCGATAATGGTTGCAGAACTCATTTTTACAACATTATGGGGTCAAGAGAAAACTGTACTATAAACATAAAATAAACTGCATACCCTTTGTAGCCAACACAATAAGCTTACGTACTTCAAACATACTGTTACTGCATTCTTCTCGCAACCATACATATTTTTGGGTTAGTCATTGTATTTTTGTGTCATGCTAGCAGTGCTTTCTCCAGTCATTGGTATTGGGAAAGATGAAAAAGAAATGACAACGTCAGGAGGTTACATTTTTGTATTAGTACTGCATGTACAATGCCATAGAAGTGCAGTGTTAATATTAAGAAACGAGTGCTCTAGGTACATACATGACGGGAGTTTGCACCTACACTTTGTACAAATGTGTGTATCAATACAAAGTGGAATGAAAACAAGGAGCATGTCGAGAATTTGGAAACTCCGCTCATGTCTGAGGCAATGTGCTGTGTATTCTCTTGCTGGACAGTACAATCTTACACTTGCAGAGGATGACTACCATCCAGAGAGCCCCCCCTGCGTGGGAGTTGACAACGACGCCAGCGCGCCAGCACCCCTGACCGATCCAGAGTCGAGCGAAGCGGCTCCGCCAGCGACAGCTGATAGTGAAGCCGCCCCAGCCGAGTCAACCGTTCGGAAGAAGCTGACGTACGTGTGGCACTATTGCGCGAGGAACACGCCTTGCGCATGAGGCTGCTTGAAGAAGACTACAATGACAAATTACGAAAACGGGATGACAAGCACAAGCTCGAAATGGAGATTCTGAAGCGGCAACACGATATAGAAGATTTAAAATTGAAGCGCCTACAGGAAGGAAAATAAAATATTTGTCGTGATCTCTTGAATTCTGTTTGATACGTGATGCAGCGTAGCCAATATTTTTTCGAAAAGGGGGGGGTTCAACCATGCATTATGTATATTCGTATCATCCGTTTGTACGTGTATGTGTACATATACACATGCACAAATAAGATGTTTGTCAAATGTATTACGGACAAACGAGAAGTTTATTTGTCTTAACATTGATACACCACACCATGGCGACGCCAGTGTGAGATGGCTAGAGTGTGCGCAAATTCTGTCGTGCTGGGGCAGCGATGGCTGTGGGCTGAAAATCCTTGAGTTAGGTAAAACTTCTACTCACAAGCAGATCTCGTGCTCGTGAGCCTGACATGGTATCTGCATCGCCGTTGGTGAACGGAGGGAGATGCGAGTGCTGTCGCGACCTTGTTCTGTGGCGGCGGTTGCAGACAAGATTGCTGGAGGTTCCGGATCCCGCCGAAGGCACGCCAGATTGTGCAGTGCCGCACATGCAGTTATTATCTCCACGGCTCGTTCGGGCTTGTGCTGTAACTTCATATCGAGACAGGGGAAGCGCCGCTTCCAAACACCAAAGGCACGTTCTACCGAGTTGCGTGTCGACTTATGCGACTTGTTATACCTATGTGGATAAAAAAAAAGAAACTCTTGTACCTCTCCGAAAAACAGTTCAAATGCGTTAGAAATTCTGGCTGCACTTGCCTGACTCGTCCTGTGTCTTCTTTGGCTGGATTGTGAAATGGAGTCATCAAAAATGGGTGGCAAGCGTATCCCATATCTCCAAGGAGCACCCCGGGCACTCTGCGCTCCTCGTACAGCACCCGGACACGAGAGCTGTCAAAAATTCTGCTGTCGTGGGCTGAACCTGGCCAGCTTGCAACCACATCGTAAAACTGTAGCTGTGGTCCCGTGACAGCCTGCAAATCATTGTATGCAAGGAATATGCAACACACTCATGAACATAGTGCTATGAAAAACTGTTCGCACATATTTGAGAGAAGGCACGAAAGGGCAAGCTTTTCGTTTCGGCAGTGGAGTTCCACATAGGGTACTTTTGTAAACACAAAAATGAATCTCGCGCACCAGAAGTAAGAGTTGCTGCGTATAACGTTAATGCAAAGGGTGCCGCGACAACTTTTTACGGCAGCACGTTATTATTACGAATAAGTAAAGTCGTAGTGCGCTGCTCTAGAGTAATTGTAACCAGAAAAAGGCTCCCTAACGCGCACAAAATAATTCTGAAATAAACAGGCGTTTTTTACAATTTGCCCCATCGAAATGCGACTGCTGCGGCAGGGTATTGAACCAGAGTCCTCGTGCTTCACCGCGTGACACCTTGGCTGCTAAACTACCGCGGCAGATTTGCTTACATTTGTGCGTGACCTCGGCCGCACGGTGTAAGAAAAATGGCTCACTTTACACAGAAAAGAGTGAAAAGCCTCTCCTGCTGTTAAGTAAACCATTTTTCTACAATAACCACACTATTTTCGTGAATGTTATGCCGTGGCGTCACTACTTTTCTTTTTTTGTTAAACTATCACGCATATTCCTCCTGAGTGCACGTTAAAAAGGAAAGGCGTGTACGTGCTCTCGACTATATCATTTTCATACCTTTGTTTAGAAAACTCAGTTACAGGTAGATGACCGAGCCGAGCTTACCTGAACATTCACGGAGAAGACCCCCTTTCGGTTCCTGAACACCTCGGCATCTTCGCCGCCTGGGCTCTTGATACGCACGTGGGTGCAATCGATACACCCTGTGACTCCAGGGAACTGGGCCATTTCGTAAAAATCGCGCATCACATCGGCATACTGTGAAGCCGTGGGAAAATGCACAAGTCTCCGAAACAGACTACTTGCGATGAGACGTGACACCCTCCGCACGACGCGGCACACAGTAGGTTGTGAAACCTTGATGAGGTCACCGGCAACAACCTGGAACGTTCCAGCACCATAAAATCTCAGGGACAGGAGCAGCTGAAGCATTGGCGTGAGGGGAAGTCCGCGGTTATCATGGCTTGCTTCAAGCGGCAGCATTGTCAACAGCTCTCGCACAGTTTCTTTCGAGAAGCGGTAGCGTGCGAGGAACTGCTCGTTGCTGTACACGACAAGTGGATTTTCTCAATCCCGAAGCACTCGTCGTGGCACTCTCGGCAGCGCATATATCTCGCCGAAGAGAATGTCGTCGGCGCGACATCTGAAATCAAATGCATCGAGTCGACGACCGAAGTCCGCCATGTTTGCTCGCCTACGCGCTCGCGATGGCTTCAAGCCGGGCCGAAGGTAGCTGCGGAGCTGCCAATTCCGAATCGCGCCTAGCTTGGCCTTCCAAGTTCACTTCGAGATTGCGCTTCAAGTCAAGGTAGGTTTAAGAAATGCGACGTCGTCGCCTCAAGGAAGCCGCAAGTCAAGTTCGAGTCAAGTCGCGTTTATGAATACGGGGGTAAGCACAGTGTACCAATAGCCCTCTTGATCGTTTTTGAGTGTGCGGACTCATACGGCAACAAATCTTTTTTTGCTCTTGGCGAATACATCCAGCATACCTGCCCTTCTAAACACTTGATATTATGTCTAAAAATTGTAGGCAATTGCTCGTAGCCTGTTCATGGGTAAAATTAAGGCCCTTCCCTAGCGTTTTAATAAACTCAAGACGCTTTACACAGTAGAGCCATAGGTCGAGTTAGAATCCGTACCTAAATTAACTAAAAAGTTGTCAACATATCTAAACATTCGCAGGAGAGAGCCATTGTCAATAGTGGATTCTAAATTGCGGTCAGTACAGGATAAAAATATGTCACACAGCACAGGGGTAACACAAGAACCAATACAGATGCCAGTTTTCTGGACGTACAACTCACTACCAAAGGACACAATTGTGGAGCCAAGGTAGAATTCAAGGAGGGACATAAAATTGTTTACACTGATCCCCACTCCGTTCCGATGACCCCATTAAAATCAATACATTCGCGTACTGATTGATTTAGATTAGCGTGCGGTACCGAGTAAAATAAATCTTCAACATCCACTGGAAACATACTTCGAATATCTTTGTTCTCTTTTAAAAAGGCAATCACATCTGTTGAATTTTTCATCGCAATGGGATCACGCAAATCAAGGGATTTCAAGTGCTCAAGAGAAAACCGGCTAACCTGATGCAACCAAGTGCCACGCTTGCTCACTATACATCTAAACCGCATGTCCAGGTTATGCGTTTTGACGGCAAAAACACACCCGAAGTTCTTTTTTTGTATTTTCTAATTCCATTGGCTAATCTGCTCAGGTGCATGTCGTTGCACATTTTAATTGCTTTTGACTTTGCAGGCTTTCCAGCTCACATTCCCAAAGATGCTTCAAAGCGCTTGGCCGGCTTTTTCACCGTTGGCTGAAGATGACATTACCACGAATCGGCCTTCTTTATCCGCTTCTAAATGTCGTAAGTCGTGCTCTTCGAAGTAGGAGACAACCTGCTGCAAGCGGTCCCGCGGCAGTAGATCCTTCTTCCGAGCAGTCCTCGCAATACTGAAATACGTCTCAAATACGCAGGCTGAAATATGTCTTTCCATCAAAAACAATGAACCAATAGCCCTACAACGTGTTTTACTTAAAACTTTGCATGCTTGACGCGCACATTTCAGTGACCTCTGGAGCTCCAGAGATCATGCGAGAACGCGTTATGACGCGTGTATAAAAGCCGATGCATTACGCCGCTTGTCGCCGCTTGCTGGGCCGTCTTTTTCACCGTAGGCTGAAGATGAGATTACCACGAATCCGCCTTCTTTATCCGCTTGTAAAATCGTAAGTCGTGCTCTTCGAAGTGGGAGACGACCTGCTGCAGCGGTTTCTCGGCAGTAGGTCCTTCTTCCGAGGAGTCCTCGCAATACTGAAATACGTCTCAAGTACGCAGGCTGAAATACGTCTTTCCATCAAAAACAATGAACCTTTACTGAAAACTTTGCATGCTTGACGCGCACATTTCAGTGACTTCTGGAGCTCCAGAGATAATGCGAGAACGCGTTATGACGCGTGTATAAAAGCCGATGCATTACGCCGCTTGCTGGGCCGTCTTTTTCATCGTAGGCTGAAGATGAGATTACCACGAATCCGCCTTCTTTATCCGCTTGTAAAATCGTAAGTCGTGCTCGTCGAAGTAGGAGACGACCTGCTCCAGCGGTTTCTCGGCAGTAGATCCTTCTTCCGAGGAGTCCTCGCAATACTGAAATACGTCTCAAATACGCAGGCTGAAATACGTCTTTCCATCAAAAACAATGAACAAACTAGCCCTACAACGTGTTTTACTTAAAACTTTGCATGCTTCACGAGCACATTTCAGTGACTTCTGGAACTGCAGAGATAAGGCGAGAACGCGTTAAGACGCGTGTATAAAAGCCGATGCATTACGCCAGTCTTTCCGTCGACCGACGACTGTTCACGTCGCTATTGCCGTGAATTATCACTGGCCTTGTTTTACTCAGCACAAGTTCGCCCAATACACAGCTCGCCTGACATCGCTTGAGTCCTGCGTGCTTCGCCTTCAGTACTGCGTGCTTCGCCTCGAGTGCTGCGTGCGTGTCTACCACGTGACACTGTGTTCGTGTGGCATCGCGGTCTACGCCACTAAAGGCTACAGAAAGGACTTCCCCACAGACGCCTTTTAAGTCTGTAGGGGGCTTTGGTGCCGACGAAAATTAGGACTCTCCACAACGACGGAGCGGTACCTGCTCTTCTATCACATTCTAGTTACGATAACCGACGTTGTCATCTGACGGCGCTGCATTATCCGCGGAAATCATGACTGACCCGGAACTTAGGTCGATGACTGCGCCGTGATGGTCCAGGAAATCCATGCCCAAAATGACGTCTCGCGAGCATTGCCACAAAACTCACCGAATGCATCTGGCCGTTAATTGGGACTCTTGCCGTGCAGGTTCCAGTCGGTGTTCTGAAGTGATCCACTGCTGTTCTGATATCTGGTCCCTGCCAGGCAGTCTTTAGATTCTTCAGCTCGGCGGCGAAGAGACCACTGATGGCAGAGTACTCGGCGCCGATATCCATGAAGATGGTGCCGCTGTGGCCGTCGATGATCGCGTCGAGGTTGGCTGTTTGTCGTCTGGCATTCCGGTTTGGACGGGGCGTCGGATCACGGCTGCCTCGGCTTGCTTTCCTGCTGCTATGTCGCGTCGGAAAATCTTTCCGCGGCGAGGCTTTGTCGTGAAGAATCTGGCCATGTGGCGCTCTGAGATTGCGTCGGGAGGGTTGCTGCGTCGTGGTCGTGGTCGTCGGTGGCGGCAGCAGCGCTGGGGGATCTTCGGCATTGCGTCGTGCAGCAACCGCACCCCCATTGGTTGCTCCCTTTAGTTTCCAGGATAGGGGCTTGGAGATTTGCCCCGGATGGGGCTGGTGTACTGGCAGCAATCCTGCGAGATATAGCGGCGAGGCGAAGGTGAAGGGGATGGTCGTCGTTGCCACTGCGCTCCGGTGAAGTAGTCGGCGATGTCGGGAGGTTGCCCACCTGCGCGAGGACGCAGCGCATTCACATCAAAGCCACGCAGTCCTATCTCACGGTACTGGCAGTAGCGGTAGGTGTGCCCGGCTTGCCAACAGTGGTAGGATTGTTGGCGGTGATTCGGGGTGCGCCAAACGTCAGTTTTCCTCGGCCCGCACTTCATTACTGGCGAGCGGGATGGCGTCGGCGGTGGCGGTGGTGGCTGGCGAGGAAACAGCAAAGGCGTTCGGTCCTGGCGTGGGCGGGGTGCGGCGGCAGCTGGGTGTTGAGGTGGTTCGGGAGGAGACAGCGAGGGAGGCTACTTGAGCCTTTGACGATGGGAAGATCCGGTGCAGTCCCCCGTGAATAATAGCCTCTTAGTCTTCCGTAGGTCGTCGGGGCCGAGTGTTCGGACTTCTACGTAAACTGGTAAGCGCCGATTGTATTGTCGGGTTCGCATCTCGAGGGTCTTTTCGATTGTCGTCGCCTCTGTGAGGAACTCTTGGACTGTCTTCAGCGGGTTTCTTATTTGTCCGGCGAAGACGTCCTGCTTCATTCCTCGCATGAGGAGGCGAACCTTCATCTCCTCAGACATGTCGGCGTGACGGACATTCATGTCATGTCCTCCGTAAAGATCGCTACGTTTTCATTCGGGAGCATGCAACCGAGTCTCCGGCAGCAATGCTGCTCTTTCCTTACGCACGACGCTTGCAGATGTGTCTAGGAAAGCACAGCGAAAGATGTCCCAGGTTCGAAGCATTGATACTTCATTCTCAAATCAAGTTCTTGCGGCGTCTTTGAAGGAGACATAGACATGGCCCATACGTAGACAGTGCCCAGCTTATCGTCGAGGTCCCTATTGTTAAGGGCTCCGACGTCGTCGTAGATGTCCAGCCAGCTTTCCGGGTCCTCGTTTGACGGTTCGCGGAAGGTAGACAGCCACGGTTTCCGGAGACCTTGATTCGGTCATCGTAGATGCTCCATTTGTTGCACTCCTTGTACTTGTAGGGAAGCGGCTGGTACTCTGGCGGTAGTTTTCTGTCTGTGGCCAGCTCGAAGGACCAGTTTGGAATGTTCGTCTAGGCGGCGTGGGCTGGGGTAGCGGTTGGACGGGGGTGTGCGGTACATGTACCGAGAAGCACCTTCACCAGATGAAACGTGGTCGTGACGCACGCAGCACTCAAGTCGAAGGACGCAGAAGTCGAGACGTTGTCAGCCGAACTGCTTATTTGGCGGACTTGTGCGCAGCAAAACAAGACGAATCACAATGCAGAGAAATAGTGGCTTGCAGTAACACTCTTGTTTGGGCTAGCTGGTACATTCTTGACACAAACTCGGTAGCGCAAAAAAACACGGACGAAGAAAAGAAGGAACACAGACAGGCGAAAACTTCCAACTATATTACGGAATGCCAAAGCGGGTCTGTATGTAAATTAACACCCTTTGCACACGCGCCACCAGGAACGATGCAAAATCTAAGGTTCTCCATGATACCACTATCAAAACCAAATACGTGAGAATCTGCCGATTAAATCTGATGCATGCGCGAAAAAAAGGATGACAAGTGAACAAATCAACAGAGCATAAATGAAGAAATGAAAAAGTCAACAAATAACCAGTGTATAAAAGAAATGAAAAAAAAATGAAAAATGAAAAAAAGAAAAATGGAGTAGGCATTTATCGGCAACCGGCATGTGGGCAATGCGAACCCGTAAGATGCGCTAACACAGTGTATCACTTGGTGTGATTACAAAACCATCTAATAACTGCTGCTCCTTAGCAAGCAATGTCAAGGAAGGCATGCTTACGCATTTGTCAGCACACTTAGAAATAAAATACGCTTCCACTACTTCCCTTTCCAGTTTGTTTTATAACCTGTGCAGGAAGACGGTTTCTTTCAATTTCGGAATACACTTACATTGCCGACAATGAAAATCTAGGTGGCCACCTGTGTTGGAACGGACAGCCAGACTATGCTCCCCTGCCCTTTCGTTAAAACAACGCTCCGTCTGGCCTATGTAAAACCTACCACAGGAAAAGGGTATCTTGTATACCACACCTTTTATACACTTAGTGGAGGGATCGACGTGTTTCTTACAAGTCGTGGCCCTTGTTTTGTGCATCAAAGCACAAACCTTTGCCAACTTGCACGGAGCCGTAAAGACCGTTCTTACACCGAAACGGTTGGCGACTTTTTTCATATTTTGTGATACGCGGTGAATGTAGGGCATAACATGCAGTGGCCTGTTTTGGTCTACCTGCTGCATTTGTTTCTTACTCCCCTTCAGATTCTGCAGAATTCGTTCAGACGGGCTTCTTATTACATCCGAGGGGTATCCAGCTTTGTTCAAGCGCTCCACCTGCAGCGCAAGGCTTTCACTTATCCCATGTTGGCACGACTTCTCCTCTGCTGAATGACAACACAGTAACACAATTGCCCTTTTTGTTAGCTTGGAATGGGCGCTATTGTACGGAAGCAGAGATTTGCTTGTTCTAGGTCTATACATCCAGCACACGTGGCCACTTGTAAAAAATAAACACAAATCCAGGAACTGGAGGGTATCGTTAACAGGCTTCTCATACGTAAATTTGAGACCATCAGTAGCACTATAGAACATATCAATAATAACAGACACCTTCTGGTCAAAATTGACGTTATTATTGGCACTAACAATCAACAGGTAGTCATCTACATACCTAACTGTTCGTATCACACCTAGTTGTGAGACAGATGCTTCAAGCTTACGATCCACGGATGCAAGATAAATGTCACTGAGCACAGGGGCAACCAAACTCCCGATACAAATTCCTTTTTTCTGGACGTAGTAATTGCCGTCGTGACTTATAGGAGTGGAGTTCAGGTAGAAGTCCAAAATCTCTAAAAAACTTTCAACACTCACACCTGCCTCATTTCGAAAAGCCACTTCGCCGTTTTGTTCTATACACTCCTTCACGGCACTGTAAAGCTTGTCATGCGGTATCGAATAAAACAGTTCTTCAACGTCCACAGAGAATGCTCTCGTGTCGTTTGACATACCTTCTTGTAGGAGACGTACAACCTCCTTCCAGCTGCGTTCCATAAATGGATCGTTGATATCAAGAGTGCCAAGAACTTTCTGCAAATAACCACCCACAAGGCGCTGCCATGTATCCCTCTCCGAAACAATCAAACTCAATGGACCGTCGGGCTTGTGCGTCTTGCAAGAGAAAAATGCTTCCAGGCTATTCCCTTTTGTGTTTTGAACAGCTTTTCCTAGCTTCACTAAATTCATCTTCAAGAGAATCTTCACCGCTTGCTTCTGTCTCTTGCCAGGGTCAAAGCCAATGGGCATGAAATTCTTCAGCACTGGTTTTTCGGCCTTTTCATTGAACACATCGAGCGGCATGACAGCAAAGCCACCCTCTTTGTGGGATTGGAGAACGGTGAGGCCTTCCGTTCTTAGGGATCCCACAATCTTCTTGTGAGGAGGCTTCGCACGTTGAGCGCTCGCAGTGCGCAGTAAACAGTCAACACCATATCTTATGGCTCGTGCTTTGTCTTCCTCTGCAACAAGGCCTCCCAAGCGCCTCACCATGGCTAGTAGTTGCGGTCTACTCGAATTCGGTTCGTAGCAAAACTTCGGTCCTTTCTCCAGTTGGTTTTTCACGTCCGCGGGAACCTTGGCTCCACCAAAAACCTTCAGCGAATCTTCAAAAACCTTCAGCTCGAAGGAGGTTGTACGTCTCCTACAAGAAGGTATGTCAAGCGACACGAGAGCATTCTCTGTGGACGTTGAAGAACTGTTTTATTCGATACCGCATGACAAGCTTTACAGTGCCGTGAAGGAGCGTATAGAACAAAACGGCGAAGTGGCTTTTAGAAATGAGGCAGGTGTGAGTGTTGAAAGTTTTTTAGTGATTTTGGACTTCTACCTGAACTCTACTGCTATAAGTCACGACGGCAAGTACTACGTCCAGAAAGAAGGAATTTGTATCGGGAGTTTGGTTGCCCGTGTGCTCAGTGACATTTATCTTGCATCCGTGGGTCGTAAGGTTGAAGCATCTGTCTCACAACTAGGTGTGATACGAACTGTTAGGTTGTTAGTGCCAATAATAGGGAGTTTTCGAATAGGGGCCCCAGAAGTTTGGGGCTCCAAAGTGCTTAGCGTGCGCTAACTTGAGACCACGTAGGAAGTAGGAGTTTTCGAATTGGGTTTTGCGCTCGCTCCTTGCGTCTTGCGCTTGCAGCGCCAAAGTGGCCAAAAAGGCAGGCTACGACAAGTAAAAATTGAAGATTAATAAACGAATTTGCCTTTCATAAGCGTACCCTTTAAAGCTGCTATTTAGAGCGTGCAGTGGCAATGAATTTACTTGTGATCCCCATCGTTCTGCGAGTCTTAAGAATTTGGTATCATGAGCCAAGGTAATCCAGCTTCGAGCCACCGGTCGCGTTAAGCCTACGAGCTCTCAATTCGACAACCGATCTTAAAAACGGGGGTTATATCACGGCCAGTTTTTGTTGCATGCGTGAGATGGAAGAAAGCGATGACCTACGCCATCATTTATTGATTGTTAAAGTCGTCACTTAACCAGAAATCAGCTCAGTTTTGTCCTAGGCGAGAGCCGCCGCTTTGACGGGCGCCGCCATGTTTGTTTACGCTAAAAAGTTTGGGACAAGCTTTGGAGCTCTTTGGGACTGACGCTAACTTCCAGAAATAGCGTGCCCAACCCAAAACCCAAAGGCAGTTTGGGTCTCTCGCATGCGCAGTGGTGTCGACGCTATTTCTTTGGGGCCCCAAACGAAAACTCCCTAATAACGTCAATTTTGACCAGAAAGTGTCTGTTATTATTGATATGTTCTATGGTGCTTCTGATGGTCTCAAATTTACGTATGAGAAGCCCGTTAACGATACCCTCGAGTTCCTGGATTTGTGTTTATTTTTTACAAGTGGCCACGTGTGCTGGATGTATAGACCTAGAACAAGCAAATCTCTGCTTCCGTACAATAGCGCCCATTCCAAGCTAACAAAAAGGGCAATTGTGTTGCTGTGTTGTCATTCAGCACAGGAGAAGTCGTGCCAACATGGGATAAGTGAAAGCCTTGCGCTGCAGGTGGAGCGCTTGAAGAAAGCTGGATACCCCTCGGATGTAATAAGAAGCTCGTCAAATACGTTTAGTGTGAACGCTTAGCGTTTAGTGTTGCGCTAGTCAAATACGTTTAGTGTGAACGAGTTCTGCAGAATCTGAAGGGGAATAAAACTTGCTGCTGGGCGAGTTGGTTCATACTTGGTAGATAACTATGGAAGCGCACACACAAAAAACACGGACTCAGGAGACACGGACGAGCGCAAACTTTCAACTAACTTTATTTTTCGTCGTGTCAATATTGTCACCAAACCCGTGCTATGATGTACGGGGCGCGATCGCCGGAAATAATTCCAAGAACCAACGTCTTGGTTCCCCGAAAAAGATCCCACGAAAGCTTGGACAATAAGATTTTTGGTCCCCTTTAGCACACTAGCAAAACGCCAGCAGTGGTTCAGAGACCGAGTCAGAGCCAAGGGTGGTCAAAGAAAACAAATATATTTTCATCAAATAGGCAGGCACACAAACGTACACAACACGGCTTTCACAACTCAAAACACAGATGGGTCGCAAAGTTATACAAGGCCAACCAACACGAACAAGTTCATGCACTGCAACAATGAACAAAACACAAAGAGTCCTATTCACCAAGACACTCGGCGTCTTCTTGCAGGTGGCCTGTCAGCTGGCTCGGCGTCTGAGTCACGCAGACTTCTTGCTTCTTCTTTTTACTTGCAGCTCTTCTCTTCTCTTCGTCTCCTCTTCGCCCCTCCTGCGCGGCCCGTGTCCGACCGCTTATATAGTCCTGGGAAAGGGTACTAGAAGGTTCCTTAGGGCCACGTGACCCAGAGCACACATACAATTGGGAACCTTCTCGCCCACTCTCGAACCTTCTTGGTTGGGGCGGCGCCTCTCTCTCTCTCTCCACTGCGCGGGGAGCGTCGGTGTGTACTCTCCGCCTTCTCTCTCTCCTTACGTCTGCCCCGCGCGCGCGCTCGCCGCGATAAGAAAGCTTCTACAACATTCTGGCTTTTTGTAGGCGCGGCGTGTCTTTCGGTGTCTCTTTCCGAGCGCCGTTTTTCTTGTTTCTGTTTCGGACTTTCGACGCCGGGTTTTACTCCAAAATAGGCACTATTTTGTGACACTGCCCCCCACTTTAAGAATATTATGAAATAATATTCAAAAACACACAAAACAGTGCACACACAGAATTAACCACACAAAGTTTCACACGTCTTCTCACAATCAGTAGTACATAAGTCCACTTGAGAGTTCAAACACATACGTCCACGCACGGAACGTCGCGACACTTTCACAATGAATCGCGCACACACTCACGTCACCTAAAAATACATCTCTTGAAAGCTTCACAACTCATCGCGTACACGCGTAATACAATAACACTGAATACATGCATTTTCTCCAAGTTTACAAAATATCCAAATGCAACACACACACATGGATACGTGAGAATTTTGTTTCACTCAACATGAACAATCACAACACATGCAGTTTCACCCTGCAAAAGGACAGTTAAATTCGGGATCTCGAGACTGCCTTTCTCTTACGTCGCTGTTTGTTCTTTTTCTTTTTCTTCCGGGTGAATCTTGGCGTTCGCTGTTGCGGTGAACGCACCTTATCCACTTCTTCGCAACGCTGTGCTGGCTCCGATGCGATTTGTAGTTCTTTCTCGTCTCTGTCGATCTTCGGAGTCTCCTTGCTCGGTGCTTTATTCTCATTCTCCGCACTTGCATCAAAAGTTGCGCTGTTAGTGCACACCCCATCTGACTGTACTTCACTGCATGGTATCATGGGTGTGGCAGCCTCTCGCCGTTCGCGAGTCTCCTGGGCTTCTAATGAAGCTTGTGCTGAATTCTTCTCGGAGTCCGGCATTACAGAACGCTCAACAGGCTTCTTTTCGAATTGAGCTCGAGCTGCAGCTGCTGGTGGCTCCCGATGAGGTTCATTCCTCGGCTCTTCATATCGAGGCTTCGGATCGTTAGGGCCTCGTGCACCTTTGATATTTCCCACGATCAGATCATAAAGTGGGTTCTCCATACACAGAGCCGTAACCATCCCACTGTAGTAGGGGGTTTCCACCTTGATCCTCGCTTCAGGGAGCCTCCTCGCTGTACCATCAATTAGGCAAACGATACCTTTCGCGCCTGTGAGCTCGTGGTTCCGCACCAAATTCCTTCGCACAATTACTGTGCTGCTACCAGTATCTCGTAGCACGCTTACACGCTTTCCTGCTACTTTTCCAAAAAGTACTGGCATATTCTTGTCCAGTGCTCCGGGACGTGTAGTCGTTATGGCACCAACGATTGGAACTTTCTTTCCGTCCTTAAGTTCCAAGAAGCCCTGAACTTTCTCATCCTCTTCCTGTTTCGGCGGGGCATATACACAGGATACCTGCTGAACTTCTTTCACTTCATTCCGACACGTGTCAGCTTTGTGACCGGTCTGCCCGCATTTAAAGCACTTCGCACTCGGGCGAGAAAAATTAGTTCGGCAATCACTAGCACGATGTCCCAGCCGATTACACAGGAAACACCTCGTAACAGGTTTCGGAGGGATTCTTCTTTCCTCAGGTGCCGATTGTTTCACATCTTCCATTCCCTCCCTTCTGATCTTGCCAAGATTGGTGCCTCCTTGCGCTTCCAAGAATTGGTCTGCTAATTCCAGCATGTCACTGAGGGACTCGGCTTTTCTCTCTTTCAGATAAAGAGACAGGCTCGGGTGGCAACTGACGAGAAATTGCTCCTTAATGAGAAGTTCTCTAAGCGCACCGTACTCCTGTTCAATTCCTGAAAGTTCAGTCCACCGATCAAAATAGTGGCTGAGTCGCGCAGCATACTGCGTAGCAGTCTCTCCATCGGCGGGCTTTCCCGTCCTGAACTTGTCTCGGAAGCCTTCTACAGTAAATCTGAATCGTTTCAGCAGAGCGGCTTTAACCCTTGCATAGTTCGAGGCATCCGCAGGCGTCAACCGGCCATACACACTGAGCGCTTCGCCGCTCAAACAAGTACTCAACGCCGTTGCCCATTGCTCCTCCGGCCAATTCTGACTTCTAGCAACGGTTTCGAATCTGTGCAAGTAGGCGTCTAAATCATCTTTTCTCTCATCAAACCCCACAAGCAGCTTGCTCGGATTCAGTCGGAACGAGCACTCTTCTCTCTCCGTGCTGTCGACTCGAACGGGCCTGTCAACGCGCTGTTGCAAACGGAGACGTTCAAGCTCCAACTCATGCTGCCTTTGCCTTTCTCTCTCAGCCATCTCCGCTTCTCTCTCTTCTTTCGTCCTTTCAGCGGCTATCCTCTCCTTCTCGATCTCCGCTTTCAGTTGCTGTTCCATTCTTTCTCTTTCTTCCTTCATTTGTCTCTCCATCGCTTCCCTTTCTCTTTCTTTCGCTTCTCTCTCTTCTTTAGCTCTTTCAGCTGCTAGCCGTTCCTTCTCAATCTCCGCTTTCAGCTGCTGTTCCATTCTTTCTCTTTCTTCTTTCATTTGTCTCTCTTTCGCTTCCCTTTCTCGTTCCTTCTCTTGTCTTTCTTGTTCTTTGGCTTCTCTCGCCTCTTTTCTTTCTGGGTAACCCACTTCCGTAGCTCAGCTCCGGTTAGACCCATCTTTTCACCAAGGGCAATCAATTTCTCAAGATCCATGGTGCCCTTCCACAAAATCTAGCCGCGTGCACAAACAAATATCTGCCTATACCTCAACTCTCAAAGTATTCTCTCCACACAGGTTAGCGAGAACGTGGTGCGACACACAATATCGTCTACTCAAGACGTACACAACCCAAGGCTCGTCCTCCGTACTTTGAACACACTTAAGCGCCAAAGAAGTCCTAGTCGCGGACGCCAGAAATATTGTCACCAAACCCGTGCTATGATGTACGGGGCGCGATCGCCGGAAATAATTCCAAGAACCAACGTCTTGGTTCCCCGAAAAAGATCCCACGAAAGCTTGGACAATAAGATTTTTGGTCCCCTTTAGCACACTAGCAAAACGCCAGCAGTGGTTCAGAGACCGAGTCAGAGCCAAGGGTGGTCAAAGAAAACAAATATATTTTCGTCAAATAGGCAGGCACACAAACGTACACAACACGGCTTTCACAACTCAAAACACAGATGGGTCGCAAAGTTATACAAGGCCAACCAACACGAACAAGTTCATGCACTGCAACAATGAACAAAACACAAAGAGTCCTATTCACCAAGACACTCGGCGTCTTCTTGCAGGTGGCCTGTCAGCTGGCTCGGCGTCTGAGTCACGCAGACTTCTTGCTTCTTCTTTTTACTTGCAGCTCTTCTTTCTCTTCGTCTCCTCTTCGCCCCTCCTGCGCGGCCCGTGTCCGACCGCTTATATAGTCCTGGGAAAGGGTACTAGAAGGTTCCTTAGGGCCACGTGACCCAGAGCACACATACAATTGGGAACCTTCTCGCCCACTCTCGAACCTTCTTGGTTGGGGCGGCGCCTCTCTCTCTCTCTCCACTGCGCGGGGAGCGTCGGTGTGTACTCTCCGCCTTCTCTCTCTCCTTACGTCTGCCCCGCGCGCGCGCTCGCCGCGATAAGAAAGCTTCTACAACATTCTGGCTTTTTGTAGGCGCGGCGTGTCTTTCGGTGTCTCTTTCCGAGCGCCGTTTTTCTTGTTTCTGTTTCGGACTTTCGACGCCGGGTTTTACTCCAAAATAGGCACTATTTTGTGACAAATATGTAAGCCATACATCACGTGGTCACAACGCTAATCGCAGTTGTCACTGTCAAATCACAAGAAACCGCGCAAGGATCTCTTTTCACCTTCCAATAAGCAAACCGAAGACTGGCTAACACACGCGTCACCTCCAGTTGATATATGAAAGGCTTCCAACAGTTTCCGTGCCGTGCTATCATGGCTACGGCCCAAAACTCGGATCGCACGGAAATCTGGTACGCACATGCAATGCCGGACATGCGCAGGTAAATGCGCGTTCTCTTTATTAATTATGGATAATTCGTGTTCCCTTGCACGAACGTTGACGCACCTTCCGGTTTGCCCGACATAAGACCTGCCACATGAAAGTGGAATCTCATAGACGACGCCTACCGCGCAGGCTCCATAAGGCATTTCGTGCTTCTTGCCACACCCTCCAGGAGTAATCTTATCATCAGATATTTTCGGACAGAGCTTTGCCAGCTTGCGCGGGGCTGAAAAAACCATCGGCACATCGTGCCTGCCCGCAACCTCCTTCAGATTATGAGAAGTGCGGTGCATGTAGGGCATCACTACCGGGCGGCTCCTCGATTTCGGCCCGGTATTTTATCAGACGGAATATATTTTTATGAGACGTGGATCGTGCTCTGTCTAGCTTCCTAGAGGTAACCAATGTTATTAAAGCTTTTAGATATGTAGACGATTTTTTAATTCTTTTAAGGAAACCCACTGATTTTAACCTTGACAAAAAAGTCTGTTCTTTGTATCCTTGACGCGTTTCAGCAGTGCGGAAAGGGTTTGACCTTTACCCATGAAATCCCTTGCAATGACTCCCTGCAATTTTTAGATTTACGGCTTCATTTAGGCACTCACGTTTCTTGGACTTACAGCCCACGAGCGCGGAAAGGACTGCTGCCATATGATTCAGCACAGTCGAAATTAGTTAAGCGGGCGATTGTGAAGCTTTGTCTGGGGGTCTGTGCTTGCGAAATCAGGCGCACATGCTATGCAGGACAGTTTTAATAATCAAGTAAGGCGAGTATTGGAAGCCGGATACCCACGCACGCTCGTTACGGCAGTCGCCGAGGTCCTCCTGCGGGAGACAAAAGCACCCCGTTCCGGCAAGACACCCGGGCGGAAATCCAGGGGCCGCCCGGTAGTGACGCCCTACATGCACCGCACTTCTCATAATCTGAAGAAGGTTGCGGACAGGCACGATGTGCCGATGGTTTTTTCAGCCCCGCGCAAGCTGGCAAAGCTCTGCCCGAAAATATCTGATGATAAGATTACTCCTGGGGGGTGTGGCAAGAAGCACGAAATGCCTTATGGAGCCTGCGCGGTAGGCGTCGTCTATGAGATTCCACTTTCATGTGGCAGGTCTTATGTCGGGCAAACCGGAAGGTGCGTCAACGTTCGTGCAAGGGAACACGAATTATCCATAATTAATAAAGAGAACGCGCATTTACCTGCGCATGTCCGGCATTGCATGTGCGTACCACATTTCCGTGCGATCCGAGTTTTGGGCCGTAGCCATTATAGCACGGCACGGAAACTGTTGGAAGCCTTTCATATATCAACTGGAGGTGACGCGTGTGTTAGCCAGTCTTCGGTTTCCTTATTGCAAGGTGAAAAGAGATCCTTGCGCGGTTTGTTGTGATTTGACAGTGACAACTGCGATTAGCGTTGTGACCACGTGATGTATGGCTTACATATTGACACGACGAAAAATAAAGTTAGTTGAAAGTTTGCGCTCGTCCGTGTCTCCTGAGTCCGTGTTTTTTGTGTGTGCGCTTCCATAGTTATCTAGGAAATCTGAAGGGGAGTAAGAAACAAATGCAGCAGGTAGACCAAAACACGCCACTGCATGTTATGCCCTACATTCACCGCGTATCACACAATATGAAAGAAGTCGCCAACCGTTTCGGTGTAAGAACGGTCTCTACGGCTCCGTGCAAGTTGGCGAAGGTTTTAAGGTGAAAACAGGGGGACACCAACCAAATTATAATCATCAAAAGTAAAATTTACTCCTAAAGATGAAAAACCCGACGTTTCGGGTCCCACTCGGACCCTTCTTCAGGGGTGACTGGAGGACACCAGACAGCAGCAGTGCTTATAAGGCCTTCTTTCTTCTCTCTTCCTTCCTTTCTCACTTTCTCTTTTTGTCCGGTTCTTCAAGCCGAGGGGGGTCATGCTAGTGTTGAACCAGGTGCCGGAGTCCGCTAAAATAGACACTTGGCATTGCACCTGCAGACCGGTTCATGTTTCCAGGTCTCGCCTGAATGTGCCATGATTCCACAAAAAGCCGCTTCTGAAAACTGGTTTCCAAGTCGAGCCCGCGGGAGTTGTCAAAATCGATGCGGTGGTCGTGCGCCTTGCTGTGTTCAGCTAATGCACTCCTTTGTCTGTCGAGCTTGCGGATATCGTTCCTGTGCTGTCGTAGCCTCTCTGGGAAGTACTTGGTCTCTCCCACGTACGACGCGCCGCAATCTGAACAAGGAATGGAGTAAATCACACCTTGCTCTCTCTCCCTCGGCAGCCTGTCTTTCGGGCGCGGAAAGAAACGGCCAAGCGTGGAAATTGCCTTGCGTGCTACTCTTATTCCCTGCTCATACAGCACACGTGCGAGCGCTTCGCTGGTACCCTGAACGTAGGGAATACACACACGTATGGGCTTGGAATGCGGCGGGTCAGTGTCCTTTCGAAGGGGTCGGCGGGGATTAGTCTGGCGGCGAGCAACCTTTCCAACGAAGGCTTTCGAGTAGCCGTTCTTCAGAAGGTCGCTTTTGACCACCTGTTCTTCTTCTATCCGCTTATTCTCCGAAGAGCAAACCCTCGGTGCACGGGTGAGCAGAGCCGAAACCACCGCCGCTTTATGGTGGAAAGGGTGGTTAGAGCTAGCGTCGAGATAGCGACCGGTGTGAGTCGGCTTTCGGTACACCGAGAACTGGAGCATGCCATCCACCTTTGTCACAAGGACATCAAGGAACGGCAAGCAGTTGTTCTTTTCCCATTCCACGGTGAACTGAAAAGCCAGCTCTATCGAGTTTAGGTGGGCCGTGAATGCATCTACGGTAGAAGTTAAGAATGCAGAAGCAGTCGTCGACATACCGCAAAAGTGCATTAGCTGAACACAGCGAGGTGCACGACCACCGCATCGATTTTGACAACTCCCGCGTCCTTGACTTGGAAACTAGTTTTCAGAAGCGGCTTTTTTGTGGAATCGTGGCACATTCAGGCGACACCTGGAAACGTGAACCGGTCTGCAGGTGCAATGCCAAGTGTCTATTTTAGCGGACTCTGGCACCTGGTTCAACACTAGCATGACCCCCCTCGGCTTGAAGAACCGGACAAAAAGAGAAAGTGAGAAAGGAAGGAAGAGAGAAGAAAGAAGGCCTTATAAGCACTGCTGCTGTCTGGTGTCCTCCAGTCGACCCCTGAAGAAGGGTCCGAGTGGGACCCGAAACGTCGGGTTTTTCATCTTTAGGAGTAAATTTTACTTTTGATGATTATAATTTGGTTGGTGTCCCCCTGTTTTCACCTTTAATTTCGTCCCAACCAGACAGATCTCTGTCAAATGTTCACCTTTAAATCATTACGTCTTGGCGAAGGTTTGTGCTTTGATGCACAAAACAAGGGCCACGACTTGTAAGAAACACGTCGATCCCTCCACTAAGTGTATAAAAGGTGTGGCATACAAAATACCCTTGTCCTGTGGTAGGCTTTACATAGGCCAGACGGGGCGTTGTTTTAAGGAAAGGGCACGGGAGCATAGTCTGGCTGTGCGTTCCAACACAGGTGGTCACCTAGATTTTCATTGTCGGCAATGTAAGTGTATTCCGAAATTGAAAGAAACCGTCTTCCCTGCACAGGTCAAAAAACAAACTGGAAGGGAAGTAGTGGAAGCGTATTTTATTGCTAAGTGTGCTGACAAATGCGTAAGCATGCCTTCCTTGACATTGCTTGCTAAGGAGCAGCAGTTATTAGATGGTTTTGTAATCACACCAAGTGATACATCGTGTTAGCGCATCTTGCGGGTTCGCATTGACTACATGCCGGTTGCCGATAAATGCCTACTCCATTTTTTCTTTTTTTCATTTTTCATTTCTTTCATTTCTTTTATACACTGGTTATTTGTTGACTTTTTCATTTCTTCATTTATGCTCTGTTGATTTGTTGTTCACTTGTCATCCTTTTTTCGCGCATGCATCAGATTTAATCGGCAGATTCTGATTCTCACGCATTTGGTTTTGATAGTGGTATCATGGAGAAGCTTAGATTTTGCATCGTTCCTGGTGGCGCGTGTGCAAAGGGTGTGCATTTACATATAGACCCGCTTTGGCATTCCGAAATATAGTTGGAAGTTTTCGCCTGTCTGTGTTCCTTCTTTTCTTCGTCCGTGTTTTTTTGCGCTACCGAGTTTGTGCCTAGTGGCTTGCACATTAGTCGTTCGACGGAAAGACTGACAAGCGGCAAAATGTGCCGGCTTTTACACGCACGTGATGATGCACTGCACGCACGTCCCAATGAACTAGGTGGCGATCATTTAGATGGAATGACAAATGCATTTGTTGATGGGCTTCTTGCCAACGGAAATACATCTGTTGAAAGCCTGCCAACAGGGAGAAGCACGTTACACCATGCTTACGTAGCAACTAAATTCGCCCATCTTTTCTTTTCTACAGTGCTTTCTCTTTCTTTTCTTTTTCCTCATCTTCTTCGCCACGTGTATGGCAGTCAGTTGTGCAAATCACATTTGATTTTCACTTGTTTCCTTCTAAAGGTTCTTTCTCTTTCGTATAATCAATACGACGTAAGAGTGGGGCTTTCGTTTCTATTGGCCTTCGCATAACCACTATCATGTAGCATTGGGATGAGGATAAGAATATGAGTCAAGATTCAGTCGGCTGTTCCCTCAAGCGACGTCCCCGATGGGACCTGGGAAACCTCACTAAGAAGAGCCTACCTGTTAATAGTGCCCCACTTATTTCATAACATCGCAGCAGGAGGTACTCCTTTAGGAGAGCGCCAGCAGGCGGCCGAGGAAGGCAGTGGTGGACACAAGGCTTACTTAGTTCAACGTTCGATGAACAAATCGCAAGATACGATTTAGAACAGGGAATGTCGCAGGAGCCAACGTTTCGACAAGCGGACTTGTCTTCGTCAGGCTTGTCGAAACGTTCGCTCCTGCGACATTCCCTGTTCTAAATCGTATCTTGCGATTTGTTCATCGATTCAAGCATCCATCTCCCCCTGAGCTTCTAGTTTAGTTCACCGTTGTTACAGGTTATCCGCGGCCTCGCCGCTATTGTTTAGTGGCTTTCATGCTGGGCTGCTCATCCGATGGTCGTGGGATCAAATACCGCCCGCTGCGGCTGTTCGATGGAGGCGCATTGTTGAGGTCCATGTGCAGTGCGCTGCCAGTGCACATCAAAGAACACCAGGTGGTGCCGGGGCCTTCCACTACAGCGTCTCTCATAATTGCGTCGTGGTTTTCGGACGTGAAACACCAGAGATCAATGTAGTAATGAGCAACTTCATTTGCGTTCCAAGTTAAACTGGTTTAAAGGTTCGAAAAGTTATTCTTACCACTATCCTTCTTCCGTACGGTGCACTGGGGCCGCTACCTGTTGAAAAATCCACAGTGAAGAATATGTCCAGGTTGAGGTTACGCATCACATTGCCTAAGACTTTGGCAGCGTTGGGTAGTTTTGTATCCAGCGAGCTGTAGGGGCTGCTTGGCAACCCCACTGATGCCAGTATCCGCTTGATATGTCCTGCGAGAAGTGAAAATTTCTATTTAAAGAATATTTCTATTTAAAGTATTGATTTACTTATTTACAACAACAACGCTTTTCCCGAGGCTGCAGGAGGGTAGAAAACACTAGCGCGGACAAAAACAGCAATGGAAAAAGTTCACAGCATATCCACGGAGTGAGTGATGATGAGTGGACGAAGCTCCGGATGTTCATCGTAGATCGTGCGAAGTTCCGGATTAATTTAGTTAACGCGCACGCTACGAATCCCCATGGTTAAACTACGCACAACTGAAATCTCCCACCGGCACTTCATTGCAAGTCAAGATCCAGTGCATATATATATATATATATATATATATATATATATATATATATATATATATATATATATATATAACAGAATTGACGATGCGCCTCTTAGAGAACGACGGTTTATTAAGTCAACGTTTCGGTCGGAGCACACGCATGTGCTCCTTTTTTCATCCTGCTTTCTAGCCCTGTGCACACAATGCATTTGCAAGATATGTACAAGGAGCGGATTCTTTGGAAGCTCTCGCTCTTGCCATTTATATTAGTCACGCTAACACATGTCACCCAAATACCCCTGCACCCGACACCCCCCCTTTTTCTTTTTTTTTCTTTTGTGTGTGTGTGTGTGTGTTCGCACGTGCTTCTCTTCTCCTCCTCTCTTTCTGAGGACGGGGGAGAGTGTGCAAAGGCGTACATAAACGAACGCTGGAGAAGGCAGTTGCCGCCCTGACGAAGACAAGTCCGCTTGTCGAAACGTTGGCTCCCGCTACATTCCCTGTTTTAAATCGTACCTTGCGATTTCTTCATCGATATACAAAAAAGTAATACATTACAGAAAAATGCAGAATGGCGACAAATCATTGACAGTGCGGTATAGATAAAGGAAATAGGGCTACATAATAAAGCAGCGAAGGGTGACACGCAATTAACATTGACGTGTGTGAAAACGAAACACCAAAATATGTATATATAGATATAATAAATAGAAGTACGCAATTATATACACATATTGTAAGGCAGGAGCACAGCTGTTGTCGCGAAGCCTTTATTCGGCCGAGACACGCGCTGCACGAAGAAGACACTGGCAGTGATGATGATTATATACAGGTGAAGATGAAGAAGGGGAATATTCTGCTCACATGAATGCCCCCTCGCGCGGAAGCAGCCAACCTGGCCGCTGTCTATAGCGGTGGGGTACGTCGGATAAGGGGTTTCAGGCGGGAAACATGAACAACCTCTGTGCCACGACCGCGGCCGTCGGAAGGCATGGCCGCTGGAGTGACGCGATAGTTCACCGGTGAAGTTTGCTCGAGCACAACGCAAGGTCTGATAAAACGTGACTGAAACTTTTCACACACAGGCCGGGAACGCGAGTTGGGGTCCACAGTAACACTTGATCTCCTGGGCGGAACAAGACAACGCGGTGAGGTGCATCGTAGCGTGTCTTACGGTCCTGTTGTCTTCCCTCGGTGTTGAGACGGGCACGACGACGACACGAAGCCAGGGGAGATATGAACTGCTCGTTTAGTGGTACTGACGGGTTGACGGGAACGTCAGAAAGGAGGCGTCGAGAGGAGATATCGGTTGCCGGCCGTAAACGAGGAAGCATGGCGAGTCACCAGTAGTGCGTTGGACAGCAGTATTGTATGTAAACGTTGCGAATGACAGTACTGTGTGGTGCGAATGACAGTTGGTGTGGTCAGCGTTGATATATACAGATATCATATCGGAGAGGGTACGATGAAAGCGCTCTGTGAGGCCGTTAGTTTAAGGATGGTAGTTGGTAGTCGTCTTATGGATGGTGTTACATGTGAGGAGGACGTCCTCGAGAACTTTCGACAGGAAAGCCTTACCGCGGTCACTCAACAGCACGCGCGGAGCTCCATGCCGCAAAAGGATTGCTTCCAAGGAGAAATTAGCTGTCTCTTCCGCAGATCCAGAACGTAGCGCTGCGGTTTCGGCTTACCTTGTCAGGTGGTCTACAGCAGTGGCAATCCATCTCTTGCCGCCATGTGATGTTGGCAGCGGTCCGTAAAGATCAATGCCAATTACGGCGATGCTAGTGCAATCCCTTTGGATAGGTAACGGGCTGTTGGAGATACTAGAACGTCACCACTGTCGATTACGTCAGGAGTTGCTCGTGACCAGGGGGCACCACACAATCAGATACGTTGCGAAGACGGTGCCGGGACTGCGCTCCGTTGTAGACATCATCAGTCCCCGACATGTGCAGAAGACGTTGGCGGCAAGAAATGAATGCGTCGGCCTCAGAAAGGAAGTCCCATCCAAGAATTAGCATATAGGCGCAGGATGTCAGCATGGCGAACTGAATGTGGTGGCGAATCCCATCAAAAAAAATTGACACCATCTTCCGAAAGGGAACCCTGATGGGATACGAAGCAGCAGCGTTGCGCACGGGTGGCGTCATGGGTTGAACGGCGCTAACGCCGGTGCTTCGCATCCCATCAGGGTTCCCTTTGGGAAGATGGTGTTAATTTTCAACGCGTACGTTAGGCGCGAGTCAGGTTTATTGCGCGTGAACCGACGAGTCGGCGGTGTAGCGAGCGGCGGTCGCGGTAGCGGAGCGAGCGGCGGTAGCGGCAGGTGTGGCGGGCGAACGGACGAGGCGGCAGCTGCGTGCGTTGCGACTAGCGGCGTGCTTCTAAATGAAGGCCGTTGATCCGTGACATCATCAACTGACGTGACATAAAACCTAGGGACAAAATTTTCTGGGGATTTCTCACGCTTGCTCGGCTAGGGAGCCAGCATGACTGTAAAACGGCAAGTTGGGCCAGTTGGTTGGGATTCATTTTTTTCACTTGGTTACAGCGCAACATAGACGAGGACAATAGAAGGAACAGAAGGAACACCACAGCGCCGTGGTGTTCATTTCCTTCTATTGTCCTCGTCTATGTTGCGCTGTAACCAAGTGAAAAAAATGAATGCCAGTATGACTGCCTGTCATGTAGGCTCCATGGGTACGGCGAGTTCGAATCGTCGTGGTTCGGAGGTTCGGATGGTGCCAGGCGCGTGATCTTCAGCGTGGTTCGGTTGTTGGATGGCTCGACGGTATCCTTCGACGATCGACGGATTTCTCGCTGGTTGTGCCAGAGTGAATGGACGTTCATCATATCGCTTCCATCAATTTCTGGTTCCTGTGCCCCGCTAAATCCTTCCAAGGACTCACCAAACCGCTCAACGGATCTAGTAGGATGTGACAAGAAACCTACCAACGTAACCGCTACCATCTTTTGAATGTTTCCGATGATCTGCGCTGGTAACTGGGCTAGTCGGCACGGGTTCATTATTGTGAAACGGCGCCACAAAAGTAAGACGAAACGCCGAAAGGCCAAACACCTGCGCCTAACTCTCAACTGGGAGTTGAGTTCGGCGCTTGTGTTTGTCTCTTTTCTTTCCGTGTTTCGTCTTACTTTGGTGGCGCCGTTTCACAATAATGAACCCGGTGATCTGTCCAGTACGTGACACCGCCTTTGGCGGCCACGACGCTGCACCAAGCCTCACCTCTTCTAGAAGGATAGAACGCTGGGCGAGTTGGTAATGCATGACAGAAACGAACTGCGCGAAAAACACGGACGAGGAAGACACACGCACAAGCGCAGTACTAGCAACTGAAGATTTATTGGAAAACCACATATATATAAAGAACATGATAAAATCACGTGAACCGATTAGAGATTGGCGGTTAAATAATCAATCTCCAGATGGTGCAACAGAACGGAAGGCCTAGCGACACACATATTGCCATACTTATGAATGTGAAAGGCCTCAGCAATCTCTCGCGCTTTCCTATCTTTGTGCCGGGACAGCACTTTCGTTTTGCGCAACAGCGGATGACATTCACAATCTCTGCAATGTAAGCATAAATTAGATGAAGCGTGGGCCTTCAATGAAGCCCTGTGATCCATCAAACGGTTGTTCAGACATCTGCCGGTTTGTTCCTTAATGAAAAAACCACCTTAACACCAAATCGATTTCCAACCTTTTTCATACGGTGGGAAAACCCATGTAAATACGGAATGCTTATGATTGGCACATCTTTATCTCTGGCCGCCTTGTTAGCAGCGTCCTTGCTCACCTGCTTGAACTTAATCAATAACCTTTCGCTGAGGGAAGCCAGATTCCCTTCCGGAAAGTTTGATAACCTGAGCCTATTAAGCTGGTTTGTCCGATATAACACTTTCCGCAGGACAAGGGAATCAGATACACAACACCCTTCCCACATTCAGCCAAACCGTCCCGATCTCGGTGATTGACATCACATACACTCCACTTTTTTGCTTTACCTTCAGCCTTCCTATCAACCATTCCGCAAATTCGACCCAACTTTTTCCTTGATGAAAAAACCACCTTAACACCAAATCGATTTCCAACCTTCTTCATACGGTGGGAAAACCCATGTAAATATGGAATGCTTATGATTGGCACATCTTTATCTCTGGCCGCCTTGTTAGCAGCGTCCTTGCTCACCTGCTTGAACTTAATCAATAACCTTTCGCTGAGGGAAGCCAGATTCCCTTCCGGAACGTTTGATAACCTGAGCCTATGTGGACACGATTTGCTCTGCGCAAATCGTGTCCACATCAAATGTCGGAGGCTTTCAATAACCAGCTTAATAGGCTTCTGGCAGCATTATACCATCAAGGAATATGTGATAGCTACGTAAACACAACAGCCAACATCTGCAAATATTCTACAGCCACCCTATTCCTCTTTAGGAAAAGCAGGGAAATCCCAATACAGAAAGGTGTCAGACAAGGAGATAAAATCTCCAGTACTATTTACTGCATGTTTGGAAGAAATCTTCAAAAGCCTAGACTGGGATGAGAAAGGGCTAAGGATTAATGGTGATTATCTGAGTAACTTACGATTTGCAGACGACATAGCACTCTTTAGCAATGATGGCGACGAACTGCAAAAGATGATTGAAGACTTAAACCAAGAAAGCGCTAAGGTAGGATTAAGGATGAACATGCAGAAAACGAAGATAATGCTAAGTGGCACGGCGAAAAGATGTGTCTTCATGACCAAAAACCAGGCATCAGAAGTCATAGAAGAATACCTATATCTAGAACAGCTACTGACAGGAGCACCTGCCCATGTAAGAGAAATCCACCGTAGAATAAACATGGGATGGCGCGCATACGGGCAGACATTCCCAACTCATGAACGGAAACCTACCACCATCACTCAAGCGGAAACTATATAACTACTGCATCTTGCCAGTACTGACTTAAGGGGCAGAATCTTGGAGAATTACAAAGAAGCTAGAGAGAACGAAAGGAAAAGGGGTCAAGGGCTCGCTTTATTTGTTACAAACAAGTTAACGAAACAAACATTGAAGCCTAGGAAAACATAGGGGAAGTTATTCCAATTAGTAATTATGATATTGTAATTTTTTACAATATCATAATATGGTGCCTGCGAATTTGATGCCTGCGGCCCTTGACCCCTTTCCTTCCGTTATTTCATAGCTTGGGTCTCGTCGCGGCAGACTTGGTGCCTTAGGTAGCATATGAGGGTTTATTGGGCAGCAGCCACCTCGACATAAGATCACGTTCTACGTGACGCCTCCTGGCAGTAAGAATGTGCTACTCTCGCCACAACGGCTACGAGTGGCGCTGCCTAACGCTCCTATGATTC
Source organism: Hyalomma asiaticum (assembly GCA_013339685.2). Lineage (NCBI taxonomy): Eukaryota > Metazoa > Arthropoda > Arachnida > Ixodida > Ixodidae > Hyalomma > Hyalomma asiaticum. The sequence continues at coordinate 89,475,100 of CM023487.1, forward strand.
GATATACATAAAATACCCAATAATGTGGACGGAGGGACGACCGCCTTCGTAGCTCAGTGGGTAGAGCATCGGACGCGATATCCGAAGGTCGTGGGTTCGGTTCCCACCGAAGGCAGGTTTGTCTTTTCGTCCACTTTAATTCCTTTCTACTTACCTTAAAAAATTACATCATAATTACTAATTGGAATAACTTCCCCTATGTTTTCCTAGGCTTCAATGTTTGTTGTTTTGTGAAATTGGTTGTAAAGAAGCTAGAGAGGAATTTAAGAACCACACAGCAGGCAATGGAACGAAAAATGAAAGGTGTTACTCTAAGAGATAGGAAGACAGCCGAGTGGGTCAGAAAATGGACGGGGGTCGCTGATGTCACGAACGATACTAAGAAGAAAAAATGGACGTGGGCAGGGCACGTGATGAGAAGGCTAGATAAATGATGGACAGTTAGAACGACGGAACGGATACCAAGAGAGGGTAAGCGGAGCCGTGGGCGGCAGAAAGTAAGATGGGCGGTGAAATTAAGAAATTCGCAGGCATCAAATGGAATCAGCTCACGCAGGACAAGCAAGGATGGCGAGTGTTGGGAGAGGCTTTCATCCTGCAGTGGACATGAGATAGGCTGACGATGATGATGAAATGAAAAGAAGTGCCTGATGTGGACGAAAAAACATACATGCAGGAACCGAACCTCTGACTTGTACATAATGTGTGCAATGCTCTACCAAATGAGCTACAATGGCGGGAATTCCCTCGTCCCCTATAATGGGTATTTCTGTACATTTATTCATGGGTTCCACGCTTATAGCCATGGTGGCAAGTGTGGAACACTTTTTTGCCAAAAGGTATCACGTAGCACATGACCATCTCAACATGGGTTGGCTGCTGATGAATTTCGTCCATTTTAATTCCTTTATATTTATGTCTCAATTTCTACAGTACAGGCAAAAACTGCAAATAGTTTCCCCTATGCCTTCCTTTGCCTCACTGTCTGTTGGATTCATGAGGTGTACATATACAGGCATGCTCTTTTGCAAGGCCAAAAAGATAGGTTACCTATTATCTCAGCTACAAGGTCATCACATTAATTTCTAAAATTAATAATTTAAATGAGATGAGACTGTGTACAAGATATGCGAGGAATCTGCAATACTCATTTAAAATATGAAGGGAGGAATAGTAAAGTTCTGAACTGCAGTATGCTTTGCCAAACCTGCAGGTGCAGCTTTCACGTTGGTGAGATGCCTGTAATCATTTGTGTATGGCCACGAAGTGTAACTGAGCTGTGAATGCATCACATGGTCTACCAGAATTTCTAAAATTTCCAAGCAATTGAAGAGAATAGACTCTTTTCCACACGTAAGCAACCTGTAAAGGTGGTTTCGTAGCAGCATAGCGTCATTACACCGTGAAACAGCCCTTACGTAGGAAATGCACACTGCCGTGAAGGTACACTCAATGTCAAAGTATGCAAATTACCTGTAACCCAAGTGAACATTTCTTGAGTCTTAGCATGGGTTATATGAGCTTACATTGGCTACGCTATAACGTGAAACACCTCCTGCAGGGGATATGCACACTATTGCGAAGCCACACTTAATGGCGATGTATATATATTACCTATACCCTGATTTAACAGACCTTTTTGTTTTAAGGTGTGTTATATGAGCTTATACTGGCTAAGTACAGTTAATCTGAAATGTAACATGCTTTTATAACTTACACTCACTACTACACATACCTCGGTGAAATATACCCTGATTAACTTAGAACAAAAAAATCCTGCAGATCCCACGCATTGTGGAAATCTGTGTTGTGCGAAGCACTAAGCGAGGAAATTGCTTGTTAGACTCAGCTGGGTCAGCCTAATGCTCCATTACTGTGACTATGATAGAGACAATATAGACACAAATAAAAGCCCATTACTTGCATGATAGTGATGGTTCAGAGGGCAACACAGAGAGAAAGAAAGTAAGGAACAAAGAACCAAAGAAAGAAAGAGCCTCCGTCTGTCTCTTGTCTCGAGATGCAGAGAAATGAAAAGCAGACACGCTCTTGCCCTTAGCCCGCTGCCACGTGTAAGTGACAGTGAGAGTTAACTTGATACACCCCCCCCCCCCCGTTACCAGTTATTCCACAATCAACAATAGCAGCACAGCTTCGCTTTTGCCACAGTTTTCACAGCATGCCTATGTGAAAGCATTACACTGCATCCTACCACCCCAACTATTTCCCATTAAGAGTATCTTGGTGATGCTACCAAGCAATCTGATTTGGAGCAATTTTTGAAGCAGCAGAAATTTCATTTTGGAGCACTTTGGAGCAGGTTATTTGGAATTTGGAAGCACCTTGTAACAGCTAAATTGACATTCTGCAGTGTTTTGGAGAAGAAAAAGATGCACTTTGCATTCCAACACCTATATAATTAATATGGAGCTCTTATGAAGGGCTAGCTAGGCATTTCCGGCCACTGCATATCTTGTGGAGAAGAAAGCTCTAAGGAGGACTCAACAGCATTTCACTAGGTAATCATAAACAGAACGCAGCCATATGGATAAAGGTTGTGCAAACACCTCCTCAGCCTGTTCTTTAACACAAGCAAACATAGAATACTGGATCAAGAAGCTTACATATTTAATGGAAAGCACTATAAATAATTTTCTTTTCATGCAACCTGGGCGATGTCAACGTCTCGTAGGTCAAAGGAACACGGGAGACCTGAGCAATTTGCAAGTCCATCTCACCAGCTATTGACGGGCTCTCCTATTCACTCATTCATCTGGCTTTGGGCTTGAGTTTGCACTTCAGTTAGGCCCCTATTTCCCTGCCTTAAATCAGTGCAGTCCTCCTTTGTCCTCTAGACCTGAGCAGTCAATGTTTGCAGTTATGCTAGAGCATCATTAAAATCATCATAAATGCAATGTTACAGGAATATGATCTGATGAACTGTCTGTATTTAGGTGTGTGTTTTGCACGTGGAATCCTCAATGGCTTGTAAAATGTTGGTAGAATTGTAAAAAAATGACAATAACACCCAGTCGGCAGTGGCAAATAACACACATAGATGTAAACACCTAGACACGGATGCTTTCACCTGTGAAGCACAAATCAACAGCACGGGCAATGGTTAGTTGCTTGTACAGCGTGACACTTCCAATTGGATGACAGGTCGGCTGAGGTGATCCTTACGTAGCCTCTGGAGCAGGTGATGTAATCACAGTACTTGTGGTCAGCTGCTCTTGTAGGTGCAGATGGCACAATGCGTTTGCGCACACGTCTTTGGCAGCAGATTCCTGTTGTAGTATCAGCAGCCCTATGAAGTACAAATCGATATCACAAGAAAAATTTAGTTGATACCCTAACTCTCCCATTGATTCCACTTGTTTCGTAACAGTTCTCAAAGATGATCACTTGTAAACAACAAATTATTCTTGAATTTTTGTCAACAGTCATGCTTGTAACAGATATTTTAGCTCTAAACGCGGTGCTGTTGGCTGCTATCTGCATTTAATTTGCCGTGGAAACAAGTGAAAGTGACACATGTATATATTCATGATTTACACTAACTTCCACAAATGCAGAGTGAAAATAACATATACACAATCAAAATGGAAGTGGTATGTTATAGACATTGGCCATTCAAATCAAAACAACACTGCCGTCACAATCTTATTCTTAGAGATTGCATCTGACAAGCAGCAAGTACGATCGACGAATCGCTAACACATGCGTGTGTTTTCTTGCCTCGAGTAGCTCACATGAACTCGATCCTTACGTAGTTTTTCCCAGAAGTCGAAGGCATGCCTTTTTTATCTGCTTTTCAATTTCTCTGCAATACCTTGCTATGCGGTAGTATTCATCTACTGAGATCCCGGCAAGCGGAAATCCGCGAGGAGCGATTGTTGCCGCTATAGTTGACGATCAGAATCGATCTTCGTAGTAAAACGGCAGCATGGATATCCACACGCTATCCGATATGCGTGGAAGCCTAGCATCTCTGACTGTTGCATGCGACATAAATTGTACAGGTCAAAGCTAAAAGTAAGAGAGAACATACTTGCATGTTTTGGAAGGTGGCACACCTGCAAGAACATCCCTCTCGAAGCCTGTGAAGTCGTTACGGGTGACAGATTCACGTACTACGTCGCCGAACGTCGCGCGACTGGAATCGCCGTAAAGACGTAGACAGACAGATGCGCCGGCGACTCACCGCGTTCAACATCACGCGCCAAAACGCCATCGGTGCCGGCGACAATCGACATCGGAGAACTCTAGAGCCGCAGAGGCACGGAACCACGGCCGCTGGATTAGCAACGCACGTGCGTTTTTATCCAGCGGCCGTGACGGAACACTTTTACGGAAGATTTCCTGTGGCTCTCGTCGCGAAAAAATCCCTATGCAACCCTGTCCCTAGGTTTGGGGTCACATGACCTGGTGACGTCATGGATCAACGGCCTTCATTTAGAAGCTTCGGCGACTAGCGCGCGGCAGGCGGGGGAGAGAGTGACGTCCGCGCGCACTGCGAGGGCAGCGTGACGTCAACGTGCAGCTGCGGCGTGACCTACTTGGCACCGCTCCAACACCTGCCGCGAGGGGAGCGCGTTGCGGCGCGTTCGTACGGACGCACGGAGGGACAGCGTTACACAGGCTAGTCAAAGAGCTGCTTCGCATCCAAAGCTCGAACGGTGCACTGTGCCGGCGGCCGCATGACAAGATTATTCGCACTACGTAAAGGAGGTCCACTATAGGTGTAGTGACCTTGCGTAGACGAGAGCACAAATCAGCGCGAATAACAGAAACAGCGGCTCCCGTGTCAACTAAAGCTTGTACAGGTACCCCTTGAACATACACTAACAACGAATTAGCTGGGCACTCTGGAGGTACTGTGGATTTTCCGGGTGATGCAGTTTTCGCTCCAAAAACTGCAGCATCTAGTTTTCCGGGCGGTAGTCAGAAGCGTGGGTGATCGGTTGCAGGGGCGACGTTGAGCGTCGAAGAGGGGAAGGGAAGCGTCGGCGTCCTGGACGGTAGCTTTGAGGTGCGTCTTTTGGAGGAGGGGGTGAAAAGGAACGTGTCGACGGGCGGCGATATTGGCTTGGCGAGGACGCCCTGTCCCTTTCGTAGACATCGTAGCCGCGGCGTTCGTCCTGTTAGCGTTTAAGTCGAAAGCGCGAGATATGGCCTCGTATGCCACAATAGTAACATACCGGTCGGAACGAGCGCCAGGGTGCGCCAAATGCAGGGACCGGTGCACGGGGAGCAAATGCTGCAATGTTGCCCTGCACAGGAACAGGCGGTGCGGACTGTACAAAAGCGGGTTTCATGGCCGCCATTTGTGCGCAAGTGGCGGGCGGGTTTGACGACGTCGGTGGGTCAGAGGCCACAGGACACGCCATAGCGCAGAGCTCCTCTTTGATGATGTCGCGCAGACCAGTAGACGAGGAGGGTGGTTTAAGTACGGGCGAATAAGGGAGCCCGGCCACTTGCAGTTCTTCGCGGATGAAAGCGCGAATCAGCGTTCGCAAATCGCCCTCCGTAGACGGCCGGGTGTCACAGGCGTCTGGCTGCAACCGAATGGCTTGAAGTTCATCTAGGTGCCGACAAGCGGCGACGATATCGTCCACGGTGGTAAGATTCTTGATCGCCAAAGCGTTAAATGCGACTTGTCCGATGCCTTTGAGGATATGTCGGACACGATCTGCTTCTTTCATAGCCGAGTCCACGCGGCGGCAAAGGGCAAGTACGTCTTCCATGTACGAAGTGTACGTCTCCCCTGGGTGTTGCACGCCCCCATCGAGCTTGCGCTTCGATACTTCGGAATGGATGTTGGGTATACCGAAAATGCGCCGAATTTGTTGGTGGAAAGCGGACCAATCGGCGAAACTGCTCTGGTGATTACAGTACCAGGTTTTCGCGACGTCGGACAGATAGAAGCCGACGTGCCGGAGTTTCTGAGGGTCGCCCCAGTGGTTGCACGAACGTTTCGTAATCCTCCAGCCACTCTTCTACGTCGTCACGAGGAAGACCAGAGAATATGCTTGGCTCACGCTGCCGGGCGGTGACGGTCCATGGAGGGGTAGCGGGGGCGGCCAGGCGCGCGGCAGCATTGATGCCGGAGGGGCCAGGCTGTTGTTCGTGGCTCATGGCAGTCGAGAGCCGGAACAAACGGCGACCCGAACGAAGCTCCAGGGAAACTCGTAGAGGACCGAGGGACCGAAAGCACCTTCCATCATATCTAAACTTTTTTAGCGCGCACGAAAGACACTGACACAGAAAAGAACGACATACGAGCGCTCGGGTGTCCTTCTTTTCTGTGTCAGTGTCTTTCGTGCGCGCTAAAAAAGTTTAAGTATGGATAACTACCAACTAGCTCAGCTATCAGTCTTGCTGCAGCACCTTCCATCACTTTGTAAGGCAGGAGCACAGCGGTTGTTGCGAAGCCTTTATTCGTCCGAGACACGCGCTGCACGAAGAAGGTGCTGGCAGTGATGATGATTATATACAGGTGAAGATGACGAACGGGGAATATTCTCCTCACAATATACACACACGCAGATATATACAGGCAGAGATCGAGAAAAAAACTCAAGCGTAGACCTCTAGAAGGGACAAATGAACGTATAATACCCCTGACAGACGGGCGAAAGTAAAGTCCTTTGTAGTGAACCCCTTTTTCTACTCTAAAGGACCTTCTGTAGAAAGTAGTTGCGCCGATGACACACGGCAGCACGTGAACTTCTTTAGGTGGTTCCTAAGACGAACGCCACAAGAAAATGGCGCTGCTTGTTAAAGCAGCAAGATAGTGAACATTTATAAGAAGTTCCACATTTAATTACCTTTAGCGATTGCGGATTGTAAAAATATCGTTTTTATTGCTGATGACTAATACTGTTGATTGTTCGTTTCAAGCCACGACGAAAAAGATTATGACTGCCGGAATCCCGCATGGCGGCGATGTGAGCGTTCGAGAGTTCGGTAAAAATAAATCTTTGCGGCCCAACAAATCTCATTACACGGCTAAAAGCTAAAGCTTATACGCAAGCCAAGATAATATAGTTGCGGGGTGTTGTAATTTTGCGAAAAGTTCTCTCCCGTTTACGGGCCGTGTACGCTGTCGGCGAGAGTACGCCTTTACGCTCTAAAAGTAGATCACCGATCTACCTTTCTGCAAAGGAACTTTGCCGGGAAGGAGATACTCCTTTGTCGTGTGTCACTGGGCATGAACGCCTTTCCGGTAGATGTCCCCTTACCTAAAGTACTTTAGCATGCCCGTGTGTCAGGGGTATAATAATGCTACGATAAAACGTGACTGAAGCGCAGTGGCGAATGTTTCCCTGGACGCAGCTACAATTTCTTCAGGTAGTTTGTTCCATTCCCGAATTGATCGCGACAAAAAAGAAATGCTTAAAAAGGTTAATTCTGGCAACGAACTCGCGCACACTTAGTGAGTGGTCAGTGCGAGCAGATATGTACATAGGCTTCAATATGTAGTTTTCTTTGTGAAGACCGGTTAAACCATGGAAGATTTTATAAAACAGATATAAACGTAATAATTTGCGTCTGTCTTCAAGAAGAGGCCATCCTAAAGTATTCCTGATTTCAAAAGATCTTTTAGAAAAGTTGTAATTACCTGTGACGAAACGGGCCGCTCTCAGCTGCACACGCTCTAGAGCGTCGATGTTCATCTTAGTGAAAGGGTACCAAGTGCTGCACGCGTACTCCAAGAGTGGGCGTACATTAGACATGTTTCTTTCAGCCTGGCAGGTGTGTGTTTAAGGTTACGCCTCAAGAAGTTTAATATTAGTGTTGTTGGCCTTTCTTACAATGAAATCAGTGTGCGCATTCCTAGTCAGATTGCTGGACTCCTAGGTACTTATATTCTGTCAAAAGGGACAGCTGTGTTGTGTTCATGACATAGCTTGCCATCAGGTGGTGTTTTTTGTTCGTGAATCTTAAGACGTTGCATTTGGACTGGTTGTGTGTCATGTTCCACGTTGAACACCAAGACATGACTTTGTCCAGATCACTTTGCAGCTGTTCACTGTCTGATTCACGTGAAATATCGCGGTAAATGCAACAATCATCAGCATATAGCCTCACACGGGAAGACAAGTGTTGTTAGATCATTGATGAATATCAGAAAAAGCAGAGGCCCTAAGACGGACCCCTGTGGCACACCTGATAATACTGAGACATCAGAAGAGTGAACACCTCCAATTATCACGCGTTGTTTTCTCTCTAACAGGTACGCTTCCAACCACTTCAGGAGGGTATTTGGCAAATTGAAGTAAGACAACTTTGTAGTAACAGGGTATGACATACGGTATCGAATGCTTTCCGAAAGTCTAATAAAATGCAGTCAACTTGCAGACCTGAGTTTATAAACGCTGCGATGTCAAGGCAAAATGAAGCCATGTTGCTTTGGGATAAAGAAGCTATTCTCTTGAAGGTGTGCCATCCAATTCGTATAAGTATCGTGTTCTAGTGTTTTGCAAGCAACGCTTGTGAGTGAAATTGGCCTGTAGTTCCACGTTCTTGTTTTTAAACTACTTTTGTGAATTGGAATAACATTTGCAGTTTTCCAGTCTGAAGGTAAAGCACCTACTTGAAGGGATATTTTAAATAACCATGTTAAGAAAGGGGCGACAGACAAAGCGCAGTTCTTTAGAACAAAATTTGAAATAAAGTCAGGACCGGTAGCCGAGTGGAGGTTTATCTTCTGCAGCAATGATGTGATACCACCTTTAGACAGCTCAAATTCCCTCATCTGTGTGAGCTCACTGACGTCATGCGATTTAGAAACTATGGCTTTTGACTGTGAAAACACACAATGAAAATAAGCATTGAAGGCCTCTGCTTTCGCCAAGATATCTGCGCCGTAGGCTTTTGATTTATGACGTCAGGGATAGCGTCACAAGAGTTCTTTTAGGGGCCGAAGCTCCTTAAGGCGGCACCCGTTCGTCCCTCGTCGTAGTCGTAGTGCGTAACCAGTCTTACGCTTTGACCTCCAAGGTGGTGCCGGTGGGAGATTTCTCCTGTGCGTTGTTGAACAATAAAAAATTCGCAGCGTGCGCGTTAACTAAAAGCCGAATTCTTCTGTCTCTCATTCCCCATTAGCAGCCATTGGCATGTTCCAGTAGGAAACGTTAGTAGAAGTAGCAGTGTAAGTGTTAGCTAAAAGCCGACTTCTTCTGTCTCTCATTCCCATTAGCAGCCATTGTTTACCTCCAAGGTAGTGCCTGGTGAGATTTCTCCTGTGCCCCGGCACTGCCCCGGCAAACGCGAGAGACAACGTTGGCGCAGGCAGCGTCTCCTAGCGAGTTTCTTGATTGAGAAATACCGACTGCTCGCGTTGGAGAAGCGTTCAAAGGCAAAACCCATCTGCAACCAGTGCAAGAACCACTTAGCTTACATTTCACCGACCACAGAGCGGTCATAATGAAAGGACAACGGAAACCAGCAATAAAAGTTTGATAAAACATTTAATCAATCGTTTCACGTCAATTTATCGGGCGAATTAACGGAACAAATTTCACGGTTTAACCGATGATTACTTCCAGGAGCTTCGCCCAATCTCATCATCATTCACCTCGTGGATCTGCCGTCAATTTTTTTTGCTCTTGACATATTTCCACATTTCCTTTGGATTGGTTTTGACTTTGTCTCCAAGAGGGCAAAGAAACTTTTCATGTGCACTGCGCATCAACCTTGCTATTGTTTTGCTCATTTCCTTCATCTTTACATACAAAGTAGGATTCGGCGAGCAGCAGTGCTTACGAAAGGCTCTATTTTTTCTGTTTATCAACGTACGCATTTCTTTAGTAATCCACGGTTTATCATTTCGGCCCTGGGAAGTAATGACACGCGAGGGGATGAGGTTTGTGTCAAGGATAAGATTTTAGTTTTAAAAAGATCCCACTGTGCATTTATATCTAGGCACGAACTGTGAGCTATAAACTGTGGGAGAAAAGTGTCTAGTTCACATGATATTGTTGTGTAATCGGCTCTTTCATAAAAAAACCTTGCGAGGCTGCGCAGAGCGAAGATTCTTGGTGGCGCAGGACATCTTAGCGACGACAAAAACATGATCACTAATACCAGGAATCGAGGTAACAGAAGACACAAGATCAGGTACATTGCAAAAAATAAATCAAGTACACTTGCACTGCTAGCCATAACCCGCGCTAGTTTTTGCACAAACTGAAGCAACGAGTGAGCATTTGTCATTTCGCGGAAGGTCGTGTACATGAGGGATGAATTGCCCAAAAATGGGGTAAGGTGCTGCCATGTCACATCTGGCAAATCGCCTGCGAAAATAATTTGTGTTGTCTGTAATGTCAGCAATACATTGTTTAAATTGAAAACGGGTCGAGTTCTCGAGCTGGGTGTTCTGTAGAAGGAAACGAATGCCACAGAAGAGCCATTGCTTAGCAGTAGAACTTGAATTGATGGCGCAAATGGTTAGACAGGACCGAAGAAGACACATAAGACAGGGAAAAGCGCACACTCGCAACTAAATTTTATTCCTCCGAAACCTTAGTTAAGTACCCTCAAGCATGCGCACAACACCGCAGAAGGCGAAATAACAATCTCTGAATACACTGCCTGATCAAAACCTATCAACCAAGAACCGATACTCATTCTGAAAAAGAGTTACGGCTCAGCAGTACTTTGCAGCAAACAATTTCGGTTGAGTAAACTTCGACATCAATGAGGGAGCTAGATAAAGTATCATGAATCACAATAAAAACACCTCCCCCATGCGCGTCCCTCCTGTAGACAGTGCAGCAGGTTGGAAAAATTTCTTTCTCGTTTATGGTGTCGTCTAACCAAGATTCAGATCCGAGTACTTCATGTGGCTTTGTCGCCTCAATGAGGGCGGCAAATTCGATTATTTTGTTTTTTATGCTACGACAATTCACCACAATACAAACGACGTCATCCGTGCTGGATGGCTGCCTAGGAGTTAGGAGGGCCTGTTTTAGTTGCTATGGCTTAGTTATATTCACGCTGTCGGTTTCCGCATTGTAGACAAAAGCTTCCTTTCCAATCTTAAGTTTGTTATAAAAGAGCTTGAAGTCCCCTCCCTTACTCTTCGCGAACTGAATTAATTTTTGCCTCTCTAGTCGAACTTTGTTGCTATAGTCCTCGCTAATAGCAAAGCTTGTACCTTTCAGCCTCGAAGTAGCTGACAAAACGCGCTGCTTTTCCTTAAATGAAAGAAACCGAACTATAATAGGCCTGTTTTTTGTTGTGGTGTAGCGACCGAGCCTGTGAGCCCTCTCAACCGCATCAGCCGAAATTGAGATTTTAAATTTGTCCTCGCAAAAGACAAGCACCTCGGTCTCCGAATCTTGCCAGGTTTCACCGGCTACGTCTTGAAAGCCCAAAGTGATAAGTTTGTTTCTACGAAATCTATTTTCTATATCATGTTCCAATTCCTGGAGCTTCAAAAACGTGGCAGCAAGATTGTCGGTCTGCACAGTTAATTGCCTCACCTTATCTTTTAGTGGAAGTACCGACAGCAATTTTTCCAAAACGGCGTTCAATTTGCCCTCTATCTGCGAAAACCTTTGCTCGAGTGCTTCTTGCTGTGACGTTACGGAACGAAGTTCGCCAAGAATTCCCGTGTGCTTTTGTAGCACGGCAGGAATCGCTATAACAGCAGAGAACATTTGTTTTTCTTGCTGAGAAGTCAGATGATCGGGGTTTTGTTCCACATCTCCTGCAAGCTCCCGAAGTTCTCGCAGATATTGCGCACATAACAGACACTTGATTGGGTGGATGGAATAAACTTTATTAGTGTCTTGGAAGAAGCGCGCAAACGTGTTTAGGGCTCACACGTTGGGACTGAAAGGCCTAGCCTGACAGCCGCATCGCGGGCTTGCTGGACGGCCCATTTTTGTCGGCTAGGCTAGAGCTGCGGAGAGCAGCATCCCACTTCGCCGAGGTAGTATCGGGGTTAGCGTCATTATGAATAGTGGTGCACTCCCAGAGCATGTGTTTAAGCGTAGCCGTGCTGAGTTTGCAACGTACGAAAAATTCTTGATTCGTGCCTAGGGAAGAAAGAGTACTAGAAAACATTTTTGCTTTTCTGTTTCAAAAGACAGGAAAGTAAAAGGATATCTGCGCCTCGTGCTAACCGGAAAAAAGCACGACCTTGTCATGAGCGTTGCGTTTTAACTTCGGGTAAACGACATCGAACAGGTAAGCGCAAGCACCCACCTTTTTCAGCGTGAAGCTGTTCTAACTCGAGGTAAAGTGTTTTTCGTGACCTCAAGATTGGCATATCAGTTTTGCACCTCCGGGGTGCTAAAGCAAAGCCTCAATGTCCTCTTTGGTTAAACTGAAACAATTCCTCTTCGCACCAAGTTAAGATTTCACGCTACCAAATAAGAACGATTTAGCTGCAAATTTATGATTCCTTAAAGTCCCTGATGCTCACAATCTAAGAACGATAGCTGAGTTCGAGCGAGAATGGAATCCAGGCCGTGTGTGTAGAAGGCGGCTTTTCTAACGAAGATCCACGCCAGCAGCGGCGGCTGCTGAGGAAAAAAGCCCCTATGCTTGGTGAATACTAAATCACATCTATGTAGAGACTGTGCAACAGGAGGTTGGAAAGAGTGTTGAGGCTGAGGAGGAGGGAAACAAGGAGGGCAGAGAGAAAAGCATAGTATGGCTTGTATAACGTTGTCACGTGCTGCAATAGAGTGCTCACTAGGAAGAACGGTGAAGAAATGTATTTACAGATTATGCATATACAAGGAGCATCCGTTGCAGCAAAGGTGGACGAACAGCAGCAACAACAGGAACAACACGAGCGGTCCCCCAGTCGTCGTCTTCGTCACTTTCCTGCGGGCACTGCCTCATGAAAGATGGCGCCCTTTCGTCGAGCACGAATGCTTCGTGCAAGGTGGTGGGAAGGGGAACTGAGGGTGAGGAGGAGGCATGTGAAGGAGAGCAGTAAGGCCACTAGCGCCGCAGTACAGTATAACGAGGGGGCGAGAGTTGTGAGAGTGAGGAAGAGGGAAACAAAGATAGAGAGAAGAGGTTAAAACGTAGCATACCGACGTGTGGTCGTTTGGCAATGAGGTGGGAAACGTAGGTGAACGTGAGGACGGGGAAAGGAGGGGAAGCACCTGCTCCGTGGTGACTATGCCTTGCGCCCCAAGTGCTAGCTGTCCATAATTTTGGTAACTGCGAAGCTAGCTCTTAGGCATGGCATGAAAGTTATGCCTTCCCCGCAGAAAACCCAGTTCTGCCGTTGCTTATAGTAACCGTCGAAGCCACAGCTGTCGCACCACCTCCGCTCATCGAAAGTCGCGAATTCACTGGCGATTGCGCATGCGCTCCTCGTCTGTTCTGCGGAAGCGCCCATGCACGGGCGGTGGCGAAGTGCTGAGTCTGCGACCGTGCCTGGTTTCACGCGAACGTCTCTACGCTAATCCGCCGCCACATATAGTAGGAGAGGGCCTCTTCACTCTTCCTACGTACATTCGTGAGGTCACCTGCCTCTCCAACCGGTAGGTTAGGCGACGAGGCAGGTCAGGCGTAGTTAGCATATTTCATCGACCCCAGCCGCCGTGTTGCCGCAGTATGCTTTGTTCGTGTATACCATGGTGTGCAATCCTACGGTTTACACGAAAGAAAGGGCCATTGTTGTGTGCCGCACTGCAGAGAAAACTGCGACAGTGGGGTGGAAGTTCATTTATTTTTGTTCCCAAAAGTTCCGGAGCAACGAATGCAATGGCAGTGGGCACTGCGACATATGAATGTCCATCAACGTCGACATTCATATGTCGACGTTGGTCCTCTGAAGGGACGCTAGGTAGGCTTAAGTGTTTCCTTTAGAAATGGTTCAGATACTGAAGTCTTCGAAAGAGAAAAGGCAGTACCGCTTGTCAACGCGTTGCTGCAAGAAGATTTACAGATTCTTGCAAAACAGGCGACATCGAGACAAAAACAGTGTGCTTATGAAAGAGGCTCCGTGTGGACATGGCACATACCGCACGCTGCTGGGCTGGTCAACCGTCTTACGTACCCAGCTAATAACAGTAGCAGAGAGGGATCTATTTCCAAGTGAGCATGACCTCATCGAAAAGGTAAGCAGAAAAGGCATGAACTTACTGAAACCCAGTATTGTGAATGCGGTGGTCTGCACTACGATTGTTTTCGAACAGTTGACCGGTAAACAGCATTGGAAGATGTTTCTCACAGATAGCTACCAGAGGCTGGTCCGCAAAAGAAAAAGTTTCTTTTTTCGTGAGAGAGAGGAGCTGAAATCAGTTCAAGTGGCCATTATCCAAGCATTTTTCTCAACAATCTACTTAGAACAGCTCTCAACACACAGATGAAGAACCTGCAGCAGCAAAGAATCACAATACAGAAGAGTAATACCTATGCAAAGCAAACAAAGCTGATCTCCAGGACAACAAGAGCATTACCATGTCCAGGCGAAATGGAGCTGCTGCTCAATTGCCAGTTTGTTAAATATAACACAGTGCGAGACCTTGCCTGCTCAGAATTAGCTACCAAGCCGGGAGACATGGCAGCATTCTTTCCCTTACTAAAATTCAGAAAAGTGTTTCACTGTGCTTACAAACACGAAATTGAGAAACCCATACAAGTGCACCAGTTTGTACATAAAGTAGAATATTTTAGGCGCGACGAACATTTTTGGTCAACCTATGCGCTTGTGGGTGATGCCTTATGTATTCCGGGAGCGCCTCGGCCCGCACTCAGTCCCGGCCAGCCAGTGGATAGGCGCCACGTGCAGCGGCGCGTTTAGTCCAGTTCCCGCTCGGCCAGTGCCGGGCCTCTGCTGCCACCCGCGCTTCGAGCGACGTACAGGCCCATGGTAGCACATGCATGCGCCACGCACCAGACTATCATATCACCATCGTCCGAGAATCTCTTCTAAATGCCCCTTTGGCGGCGTCCCTGCCAGCGGAGAACCTTGGAAGCAGCTGGCGCACAGAGTGTGGTATAGCGAAGGAGAGCTGCAGCGCAACTCCGGACCTAACATCTTGCAGGGCCCCACGGTCCTCAACCATTCAAGGTCATGCAGAATCCGCGGGTTCGGCTGCTGGTCCTAAACTAAAAGCGGGATCAGGCGCGCCACTAGTCGCCCTGCCAACCTAGTGGCACACCAGCTGGTCGCTGGCGCGTGCAGTCGCCAAGTCGCAACTAAGCAACCACACTGAGACCTGCGAACCACCTCACTTGTGCAGGCCATGGGAGGGTAGGTCGTCGCCAGAAACCATCACATGATGAGCATGCAACGGTATGAACACCTTCCCTACATTTATCATCATTTTAGTCCTCGACCCAATCGTCGTTCTCATCGCCGTCGCGCTCGTTCCTTCCTCCGCGTATTCCTATTCTTCCTCATCCCCACCGTCCGTTTCTCTTGCGAAACACATCCGGCCTTCTTCAAGTGCTCTATGCATGTCAAGTTTTCTTGTGCCTCTTACCCTACATACCCCCATCAGGAAACAACGCCGCAAAGCTCCAAACACAGCCAATAGCTTGACATCCTCGTTGTCTAGTTTGTTTTCGTCCCCCTCCTACACGCAGCCCTCACCATGAGGAATGGCATCGTCCTCATCACCACGCCGTTGTCATCACGGGCGCCCTATCATACTTGCCGTCGACTTTCCTGGCTAGTCTGTCTGGTCCGCCTTCAGAACCACCATCGGCTGCGGACAGCACTGCTCCAGTCCACTTTCGTGGACACTTCTCTGCATTGGTGCCCCAGGTGCCTTTTACGTTCGTCGAGTTGTCTTCATAGACTTGCCGCGTCGCTACATTAGCTTGCTCGTCCGCTGACCCCATGGCTTGCTGCGAGAACTGCATGAGAACCCATGAATCCACTCGCTTTCGCTCGCATTCACATGCTGCACTGAGCAGCTCGCATTCACATGCTTGAGGCGCGCGCCGCCTGGGCAGTGGTCAAGTAGAAGTTTCTGAATGGGCGACGTGGTTTCTCCAACGTTAATGGTCCATTCCGGAACGCAGCTGGGGCCCCGCGTTGTGCCGCCATTGTTGGATATAGCGGCGCCTCGGCCCGCAGTGAATCCCGACCATCCAATGTAAGTGTGCCGCGCCCGGCAGAGCACCCAATGCACTCACGGTCGACCATTCGAGGGGCCCCGCGTCCATCCGCGCTTCCAGCGATGTCCCGGCCCTCGATACCACGAGCGGACTCCACGCAGCAACGGCTATAGAACAACATGGCTCCACAACAGCTATGGACCAAGAGGAAAAGATGGCGCGAGTTCTCCCGCCTAAGTGATGACGTCGTGGAAGCCATCTGGACTCCAACGCTTCGTCAGATGAGAGCGTCCCTGGCCAAAAAGCAGCCAAAACGTCACTACGGAGTCCACGTTGAGGGCACCGTACGACTACCAGAAGATGTAGAGCGCACGTTAGGACCAAAGTTCGCTGTAGAACCCGTCACTACTGGACTGGACCTCCTCACTATAGTCCGCGACATAGCGAAGCCGGCAGCAAGACAGAAATTCGTCACATGTGTTTCGGAAGGCATCGACGTCATCTCGCGTTTCAAAGCCTCCTCGTCGAACCAGCCTTTGAAATGTGCGTGGAAATTCCTTCAAGACTACAGCCTCGCCCTGCTTACCGCAGATAAAGAAGAGGGGTTCGTTTCTCTACGTTTGCACTCCCTGAAGGCTAAAGCTAAAGAGGCACTTGACAAGAATTGTTCGCGCAAAGTTTCGGTGGTGTTGACTAAAGTGAGAGTAGAAGCTACCAAGCTATTCCGCAAACTGAACCACACAAAACTAGTTCAAAGTGTTGATAACAGCAATTTTCTGGCTTTGGATGTGTTTTTCTCGTCCAAAATAGACAAGGTAAACTGGCCCCTTCATGTCAACCTGTCAGATTAAGGCACTTGGCAAAATTCCGTAGCATAGCTCTTGCAGGACAAATTGAAGATATTAACATTTAAAGACACGTAATTCGGAACTAGTCATCGGATTCTTACAAGAACAAGGCTCTGTTGTGTGGGATGCGAGCGCGGCTGGAAATCAGCAGACAGATAAGAGTGATGCGTCCCTGAAGAGCAAACAAAACAAACGAAACTTTATTTTCGTGATCGTCCAGCCTCAGTGGCTCGTTTGCGCATACTCGCACCACTTCCCTTTCCCGCACACAACGCGATAAGATTATACGGACAATCAAAGATGGGAAAGTGTGCCTGGCGGCTGTGGTGCGACCGTGAGGCCGCCACAGTCCACACGACGGGGCGCCCTGGAAACTCGTCCACTACGCGTGCTTGTGACTTGGCGTGTTTGAACGAGTAGAGCCTTGGAGGGTGGTGTTACAGATGACGGCGCATGTAAAACGGTGTCTGCATCTTCAGTGTGCGCTGGCTTCAGCCGATCGAGTGACACGACCTCGTGACGACCGCGCACGTCGATAGTGAACTGCTTCTCACCTCGACATAGCACCCGGAATGGCCCGTCATATGGTGGTTGGAGTGGCCGATGAACTGCGTCATGTCGCACAAACACCTGTGCACGAAGCGAGTTCTGATGGTACATGCACCGCGCGTGGCGCTGCCCGTCGTGGTGGCGTAGAGCGAAGGTTTGCCATTCTGTCGCGTGGCCTATGTGCGTAGGCAACGGTGGATGTACAGCCGTCTTGCGGACTGCCCGTGAAAAATTCTCCTGGAAGGAGTAGTGTCGTTCCGAAGACCACTTCGGCCGTGCTGCAGCCAATGTCTGTCTTGACAGCTGTCCGAATTCCCAAGGGAATGAGTGGCAGTGCTTCCGTCCAGCTGCACTTTTCTGCTGCGGCGAGCGCGGACTTGAGCTGGCGGCGGAAACGCTCCACCATGCCGTTGTTAATTGGGTGGTAGGTGGTTGTTCTAAAGCGTGAAGCACCAATGAAACGTGTAATGCTGGCGAACAGTGATGACTGATGGCGGTCCGTTGTTATTTTGGATGGTGCACCGAAACGAGCAACCCAATGATGCAAAAAGGCGCAGGCAACCGTGTCAGCAGTGAGATCCTTTATGGGTATAGCCTCCGCCCAGCACGTGAATCTGTCAATGCACGTCAGTAAATAGGCATTCTCTTGGCAAGGCAGAAGAGGTCCGATAATTTAGAGGTGCACGTGGTCGAAGCGCGCGTCTGGAGGCGCGAAGCTTACCAAAGGGGTCAGAGTGTGTCGGTGAATTTTGGCGCGCTGACACGGTATGCATCCTCTTGCCCAGCAACGCACGTCTCGGTTGATACCTGGCCAGATGAACCTTGCTGTAAGCAACTTTTGTGTAGCCTTGACTCCGGGATGCGACAGCTTGTGAACCGAAAGAAAAATGCGGTAATGTAGATTGGCAGGCACGAAGGGACGTGGGTTGCCTGTGGAGGTGTCGCAGCAAATCCGGTCGTCTGAGCCCGAAATCTCCATCCACTGTGGCTTGAGGGCCGTTTTTGTTGTTATGAGGCTTTTTAGCTCTTCGTCTTCTCTTTGGGCTGCCGCCAGCGCGCCGAAGTCAACGCCTTCTGGATCACTGAGAACGTTTATGGCGCTCCGCGACAGGGCGTCTGCAACGACGTTGTCGCTTCCTTTTACGTGGCGGATGTCTGTCGTGAATTCTGAGATTGAATTGAATTGAATGGTTTATTTACAACAACAAGGTTGCGAGGATGACCAGGCAAAAAAGCTGCATTGAGCAGCTTGAGGGGAACCTGGCCACCTCATACACTGGGCAGCTTCACAGCGGTCAAATAAACACGGTATACATAATAACACGGTATACAAATAAACACGGTATACATAACTATAACAGAAAAGCAGTAAACATCCACGGTTCGCATAAATAAACAAGGTTATTGTGGAAGCATTTGAAACAAGGGAAGAAAATTGGCGAAGTGTTAAAGACAAAAAAAAGGACAAACAATCGAAACCATGGTAGCACAAGCAATCATATAAATACGTCGCGTAGGCTTTTTAGCGACAGAGTTGATACACTGAGACAATTTTCTTTACATAATTGATTTAAAACAGTAGGTAAACGAAATTGTAGCATTTGGTCACCGTATGTAGTTCTGTTTTTGTTAACGATCCAAGGCTCTGAATGACGAAATTTATAATAAGAATTATGTTTCCTTAAGGATGCCAATTTTGTTAAAGCGTTATCATTCTTAGTTTTTCCTATTCTATACATGCGACAAAGCCTATACGTGTACAAGGATTCAATTCTTATAGTCCTAAGCTTTGTAAACAAGGGAGCAGTATGCCAGAGATATGGCACCCCTGGAGACAAGGCGTATTGCTCTTTTTTGTAATACCATCAGCTTGTGAATGTTTTCAGCTGAGGTCGTACCCCAGACTAAAATTCCGTATTGAACTAGGGAAAGAAACATTGAATTATATAACATCATATTAATGGATGTGGGAAGATAATTACAATGGCGACGCATAGTACCTATTGCTCTAGATAGTTTACTAACTAAGTGATTCACTTGGCAATCCCACGACATAGTTTCAGAGAAATATACGCCAAGCGATTTGAAAGATGATAGTATTTCTATTTCAGTATCATTTACGTAACACTTGTTTGTTACGTGGATGAAACATCACTGCCTTTGTTTTTCCAACATTAATCTTGAGATAATTTCTTGTCGCCCACTTTTGCATACTTGCAAGCGCCTGATTGGCTCGATTTGCCATTTCAGGACCTAAGTCACCATCAAAAAACAGACTTGTATCGCCTGCGTAAATTACGCACTTAGCAGAGGAATCAACATTGACTATGTCATTGATGTACAATATGAATAGATACGGACCCAATATGCTCCCCTGTGGGACGCCTGTTCTTACAGATTTCAACTCCGATTGGTCCCCGGCTATAGCTACGAACTGGGATCTGTGCTGAAGGTAAGACGTAATAAGGGAATGAGCTACGCCACGAATACAGTAGCGATCAAGTTTTTTAAGCAAAACATCATGACTGATAAGGTCAAAAGCCTTGGAAAAATCGAGGAAAATTCCCAGCACCATTTTCTTTTCCTCAAATTTTTGCAATATAAACTCCTTTTGGGTCATTAGGGCTAATTCAGTTGGCCTGCCCTTACGAAAACCGAACTGTGCAGGACTTATGATACCAAAGTGGTCAGTAAACGAACAAAACCGTGCTAAAATCACCTTCTCTAAACCTTTCGAAAAAACAGGCAACACTGATACAGGGCGGTAATTTGAAAGACCATTCTTGTCGCCTTTTTTGAATATTACTGTCACCTTTGGCGTCTGCATGTTACGAGGGAAAACGCCTGTTGACAAACACAGATTAAAAATGTACTCTAGGCAAGATGCAATTACGTCTATGACAAATTTCACCGGCACTATTTGGATACCAAATGCATCAGTGGCTCTGCTATTACTTAATGACAAGAATGAAGAGATAACTTCTTGCGTTGTAACACCCCTTAGGAATAATGACTGCTTATTAGGCGAGTTCATGTATGAAAGGTCGATACCATCACATGTCTGACCAAGGGACAAAAAAAATCGTTAAAAGCATTAGCAAGATCGACCCCTTTAAGTTCATTGCCGTCTTTTAGGACTGTAGTAGTTTTCTCAAGCGCAGTCCCTGTTATTGAAGCAAGTGTTCTCCAAATTTTATCAGGGCGTCCTGCAGATGAGTTAAAAAGATTAAAGTAATAGTGCTTCTTAGCAACCCTTAATTGTTTTGTGACGTAGTTCCTGTATTCTTTAAATGCTTGTAATGCTTCCGTCGATGAACAAATCGCAAGGTACGATTTAAAACAGGGAATGTCGCGGGAGCCAACGTTTCGACAAGCGGACTTGTCTTCGTCAGGGCGGCAACTGCCTTCTCCAGCGTGCGTTTATGTACGCCTTTGCACACTCTCCCCCGTCCTCAGAAAGGGAGGAGGAGAAGAGCAGCACGTGCGAACACACACACACACACAAAAAAGAAAAAAAAGAAGAAAAAAAAGGGGGGGTTGGGTGCAGGGGTATTCGGGTGACAGGTGTTAGCGTGACTAATATGAATGGCAAGAGCGAAAGCTTCTAGAGAATCCGCTCTTTGTACGTGTCTTGCAAATGCATTGTGTGCACAGGGCTAGACAGCAGGGTGGAAAAAGGAACACAAGCTCGGAACAGAAGTTACTCCTATGTCATGTGTCCCCCCCTCCACTCTGTACCACCTGCCCCGCACCAACAATGCATTTCAGGGAAAGCTTGGGGCTAAAAAAATAACTACACTGTTTAACGTCCTTGTTCTCCTGGAACTGGATGGGGGCTCAGCACCTTAAAGTAGACTTTCTGGGAGAGACATTGTTAGCTTGTGCATACCTCAACCTTTTGTCGTCTTTGTTAACACTCTACCGTATCTAATGGACTCAAGAGTTCCCTTTGAAAGGTTTATGCCTGTAGGTTGGAGTGTATTAAACCTGTATATGAGATACGATTCCCTGTATTTTCTGACCCTCGGCGAGCGGAAGTTTCCTTGGAGTATGTAGAGTTTCAGTTCATCGAAATTATGACCTGTCATATTAAAATGCTGCGCCACTGCCTTCGGCAGATTATTCGCGGTGTCCGCGCGGTGCCCGTTTAATCTAACATTAATTGGTTGACCAGTTTCGCCGACGTACTGCTTGTGACAGAGTGAACATTCCAACATTTAAATAACGTTCGAACTAGTGCAAGTGAAACTTGATTTTACATGATGGACATAGTCACTTCCCGTGCTTTTAACTTTAACATCATTTTGAATATGCTTGCAAGTCTTACATCTGGGACGGGAGCAAGTTATTACGCAGGCGGTGCGCTGAGGGTTTACTTTGGCATGTACTAGCAGGTCCTTAAAGTTTCTATTACGGCGGTAGGTGACTCTTGGTATTTCCGGAAACGCTTTTCTAAGGCGATCGTTGCTTGTTAAGTATTGGATAGTATTTCCGAAGAATATTATTTATGTTTGGAAGCGCATTGGAGTATTTCGTTATGAATGCTAGCGGCTGGTTGGCCTGCGCTTTAGGGGCTCTTTTTTCTAGTGCTGGTGTCCTATCTAGTTTAAGCGCGTCATTGTATGCCTTGTTGAGAGCGTCGTGCGGGTGATTTCGTTCAGCTAAGGTTGCCTTTAAATTGCTTAAGTGGTGAACGTAATCCGCGTTGTTGCTACAAATCCTTCTTATGCGCCTTGCCTGTCCTATAAATATGCCCTGTTTGCAGTGTCGCGGGTGATGGCTACTATAATCTAGATATATAGTCTATACTATAATCTATACTATAATCTAGACTATAATCTATAATCTAGATATGGCTACTATAATCTAGAACCTGCCGAAGGCAGTGGCGCAGCATTTTAATATGACAGGTCATAATTTCGATGAACTGAAACTCTACATACTCCAAGGAAACTTCCGCTCGCCGAGGGACAGAAAATACAGGGAATCGTATCTCATATACAGGTTTAATACACTCCAACCTACAGGCATAAACCTTTCAAAGGGAACTCTTGAGTCCATTAGATACGGTAGAGTGTTAACAAAGACGACAAAAGGTTGAGGTATGCACAAGCTAACAATGTCTCTCCCAGAAAGTCTACTTTCAGGTGCTGAGCCCCCATCCAGTTCCAGGAGAACAAGGAGGTTAAACAGTGTAGTTACTTCTTTTTAGCCCCAAGCTTTCCCTGAAATGCATTGTTGGTGCGGGGCAGGTGGTACAGAGTGGAGGGGGGGACACATGACATAGGAGTAACTTCTGTTCCGAGGGTGTGTTCCTTTTTCCACCCTGCTGTCTAGCCCTGTGCACACAATGCATTTGCAAGATATGTACAAAGAGCGGATTCTCTAGAAGCTTTCACTCTTGCCATTCATATTAGTCACGCTAACACCTGTCACCCAAATACCCCTGCACCCAACCCCCCCTTTTTTTCTTTTTTTTTGTTTTTTTTGTGTGTGTGTGTTCGCACGTGCTGCTCTTCTCCTCCTCCCTTTCTGAGGACGAGGAGAGTGTGCAAAGGCGTACATAAACGCACGCTGGAGAAGGCAGTTGCCGCCCTGACGAAGACAAGTCCGCTTGTCGAAACGTTGGCTCCCGCGACATTCCCTGTTTTAAATCGTACCTTGCGATTTGTACATCGATTCAAGCATCCATCTTCCCCTGAGCTTCTCTTCTAGTAATGCTTCCGGTGATTTAGTTTTCATAAATGAGCCGTATAACCTATCTCTCTTATTTATAAGCTTAAGCACCCTATTGAAAATTCTCTCTTGGTGGTTGCTGGAATTCGTGGTGGTTAAGATGGAAATATTAGTGGATATGGTGGAAATAATGACGGATATGCTGGAAAGCGTGATGGCAAAGATGGCTCATGGTGGTCAATAGCGGATGCATTTGGTGGAAATGGTGCCTGACGGTGGTGATGGCGAACATGTCATGCTGTACTGCTTGCTGGAAGACGGTGGCGTGGTGGAGTCACACAGGTGCCATGATGGCAAGCTTAGTGGTTGTGGACAGCGAGATGGTGGCATGGTGGAGGAAGGAAGGTGCCATGGTGGCACACTTGGTGGCTGTGTACAGCAAAATGGTGGCGTGGTGGAAGCATGGTGTTGCAGTGATGGCGAGCGTGGTGGTTGTGGGAGAAGGTGGCTGCGTTAGCATACCTGGGATGGTAGTAATCATTGGCATTAAAATGTTTAGGGTCTATAGTTGGTGCGCGATTAACGAATACGTTCAGAGTGCCCGAGAAATGCGGGACTCGGTACTTTGAATTGCGTGCACCGGCCTGTTCGTCACTGCCGTTGTAGATTCTACGCCTATTGCACCTGAAACAGCATTATTCCGATCGAGCTGAGCTTTCCCTCTTCGCGAACGTGTGCCCTTACTAAGGGTAATGGTAGGCGCATATGTGCAACATTCTATGTTGAGAACACGCGCCAGCACTCGTGCTGCATAGGAGGACGGCAGCAGCTGTCCTGGAAGTGCGCGCCCCGTTTATACACATATCACTGGTCACTGGAAGTATGCTGGTAAATGCTGCAGGGATGTACTGCACGACGGCTACTCTTAGTTACGTGCAGGATGGTACTTATCCGCTAGACAAGGGACGGTGAGTGAACAAGATGTGCGATTAAGGTGCTGAACTAACAATTATAACCAATGGTTTACTGCCGCAGGAAAATGCAATATATGTGCAGAAAAACTACAGAACATAGCCTGTGCGCATGCAAGATGCAACGCAGAAAAACTACAAAACATAGCCTATGTGCATGCATACTGTGTTGGTTGGTCTTATATGCAAAGCATCTCTTTATATATCCAGCAATAATAAAACCACTGGTTGTTGAGCGCCTTGTGTGTCATTCTCTCACCGCCCTGTGTCTCCGAGTTGGTGATACAGGTAATCGGCATGGTGCACGCGCAGGAAAAAAAGAAAACGAAAAACGAGGAGAGAGACCTTGCTGTGTTTCATTGTGTCTGCCCTTGTTTTTGTTGTTTTTTTCCTGCACTGTGTACCATGCCTACTACGCTGTCCCCCTCTTCTTTTTACTTTTTGTTTTTTGCTTGTTGCAATCAATATTTGTACGACCACCACACATACGGCTCAA
Source organism: Hyalomma asiaticum (assembly GCA_013339685.2). Taxonomy (NCBI): domain Eukaryota; kingdom Metazoa; phylum Arthropoda; class Arachnida; order Ixodida; family Ixodidae; genus Hyalomma; species Hyalomma asiaticum. The sequence continues at coordinate 89,499,687 of CM023487.1, forward strand.
CAGTATTAATTGCTAAATAACATCATTTTGGCTGCAGCTGATAATGCACAGAATATGCGCTACAGGGCAACTGTGTACTGTTGCGCATGCAATCTGGCGTTACACATGCAACATGAAATGGTGCGGAACACGTTGGACCGAGATCGAGGAAAACGTCGCGAAATGCAAGCTCGCATAAGTTACGGAATCGGCAGAGCTTACGGCAAATTCCAATTGCAGGATGGTATGTAAAATAAATACTACATTGTGTTTGCAGTTTTTAGCCTTAGAGCATTTGTTTCTGTATTTCCTTACACTAAAAACATGAGAATTGGTCTGAAATTTTGAAACCGAAACCGCAACCCGTGGTGTCGCCACCATCGCGCTATTGCTGTTTTTTTTTTCTTCCAAACATGATGGCGCGCTGCGGCTGTCGTGTACAACGTGGTGGCGATATTTGTTTTCGTACGGACGATTTCTGGTTGCGCTGCATCTCGGTGTATGTTTAGCGTTGTGCTCATTAGCTCCAGTGGACCTTCTTGAGCCAGTGTGAGGTGCGGTGTGCGATAGACTGAGAAAGCAGCAGCCGGCAGCGTCGACACCTTGGAGATCCTTTGCTGACATCCATTCGCCGAGGGACGTGAGTCGTCGCGACACCGTCTGTCAGTGTGTACGCGGATCAGTGAGAAGCAGTGCCGGAATGCTTTCTACGTTCCGTGATGTGTGTTCCTAGGAAATGCGTTCTCGTTCGCACACATCGAGGGTCGGCACATCGCTTCTCGATCTAAGGACGAACGACGCGGCTCGGCACAGCGCCTCAAGGCCGTCGGACGACGCAAACTGGAATCAGCATGTTTCTTAACTAAGGTAGGTGGCTGTGAATGCTGCGCTTTGTGCCCTATCATTGTTGTGTGCGCTCTTTACAGCAAAGGAAATCGAGTAGCGTGGTGCAGAGTGCGGTGCCAGTGGCGTTAAATTGGCGTGTGCACGATGACTGTGCCGAGCTTAGTCGCAACAATTGCGAAGTGCTGGTCCGCCCGCGCTATCGTACGTGGACATTCCATGAAAGGGTGCATAAAATTGTCGCCACGAACATGATCGTCTTGCTTTTTATACGTGTAACTACATGACTCGCGAAACGTGCCTATTGCTGTGGTTATCGCTGATGTATGCAAGCGTTCGTGCATTAACTGCCATTTTAGGGCTGCAAACAACTGCGATCCAAAGTCATTATGCAGGTATAAAAATGTGTTAGCTGCTATTAAAAAGGACAAAACTGAGGAAGTTCGAAGGATTATACTGCCTTAAAGGTAGTAGAATCGCTCGGCGTTGTAAGTGTGCCGCTTTGCTGTTAATTGAGAGGCCACGCTGTCGCTTCGTTACTCGCCGCAGCCGATCACATGTTCTATCCAGGAAGACTTCATAGCCATTCCCTGTACAGATATACGCCTTTGTAGACGCACTCTCTCCCCTTCCTGTACCCTTAAAAGGAAGGTGCTCTGCAACACCTTTTTACTCTGATGAAGGCCGGTCCACCGGTCGCAGCGTGAGAAAAGCTATATTGTTTTATTAATCTTGTGAATCTCTCCTTTTGAATATATATATATATATATATATATATATATATATATAGTGGCATCATGAGTCACCCTAATTCAGATGTACTTGGCTGCTATATAATTAGTATTATCCATGAACATCACAAAAGGGCAGAAGTGGCTAAATGTCTTACAAAGCAATGTGGAACAGAGAGCATGGCCTTTACCAGCAGAAACTTCAGTAATGGTAGAAAAAGCAGTGCTTCGTGCCTAATTGCAACATCGCATATGACACAGCGGCCCTTACACACCTTCAGAGCTTACATTTGTCATTGATATGAGCGCATTGTAGTTGAGCCAGGGTTCATTGGCAGTGCATGCAGCACTTGGTAATTTTTCATCAGTGTGTGTAGGCTGCATGTGTTCCATTGACACTTGACGCTTGTGTCAATACTTGCTCCGGTTAGTTCTGCGCCAGCAGGCCCGGCAGTTCTGTTTTTCTTGGTGCACTATTTTTTAACTGTTTGGTTGCCGTCCTAGATTGCATTCTTAGCTGTCAAGATTTGATTTGCTCAGTAGTTGTGGCAGTCTACTTGTACAGCCAGCTATTGACCAGCTTACAGCGCAAACGGGGACGAAGGCGAAGGAAAGACAAGGTGACAACACGAGCGCTGACTCTCAACTGAAGTTTATTCCAAGAAACGACCTTTTGACGAATAAATACACATGTTAACCAAGATTTCAACGGAGCGATTGCGCGTGTACAGCAAAGTCATCCAAGTGACGTAAAACTCCCATCACACGTGGAGCACCCACGTGCGTCCAAGAAAGCATACACAGAAGCAGGTAGAGTGAACACAAACTTTCAAAAGAACCTATTCCCGCGTCATTCATGATGGCAGGCTGCACTCCAGAAATTTTATTTCCTTTTCGCTAAGGGCAACAGACGGATGACTAATGCACCTTTCACCTTCTCTGATAATGAAGAGAGCCTCCATTACCTCTCTCGTAGTCTGATGACCATGCCGGAACAAGCAATCTGTCTCCCTCGCCATCGGCTCACAACCGCAATCTTTGCAATGTGATGACAGGTGCAAACCGCCTGCAGCCCTCAACGATGACAGATGTTCACTCAATCTAATATTTACACATCGGCCGGTTTGACCAATATATACACGCCCGCATGACAACGGCAGCCTGTAAACAACACGTGATTTGCATTTTACGTATCTGTCTTTTTGCTTTTTTGGACATTGCACGCAATCTTTACCCACACCTGAAAGCCTTTTATGCAGACGGGAGCAGACAGAAGCAAGTTTGTTAGGGGCCGATAATGCCACGCGCACCCCATATCTACTTCCTACATTCTTCAGGCAGTGGGAAAACTTATGCACATAAGGTACAACCACCGGTCGTTTTTCATTGCGCACATCTTCTGTCGTCTTTTTTGCCTTATTGGAACCCCTAACCGAAAAGGAAATAAGCGAAAAGGAAATAAAACTTCTGGAGTGCAGCCTGCCATCATGAATGACGCGGGAATAGGTTCTTTTGAAAGTTTGTGTTCACTCTACCTGCTTCTGTGTATGCTTTCTTGGACGCACGTGGGTGCTCCACGTGTGATGGGAGTTTTACGTCACTTGGATGACTTTGCTGTACACGCGCAATCGCTCCGTTGAAATCTTGGTTAACATGTGTATTTATTCGTGTCGTTTCTTGGAATAAACTTCAGTTGAGAGTCAGCGCTCGTGTTGTCACCTTGTCTTTCCTTCGCCTTCGTCCCCGTTTGCGCTGTAAGCTGGTCAATATGAATTATCACCAACTCGCCCAGATTTCCGTTCTCGCACAGCCAGCTATATTTTTCAAGGGGGGGGGGGGTTATAATGCAGTGGGTAAGTGTACCTGGAAAGGGGTCAAGAGGGGGCGCAATGAAAATTTTGGTGGGTTGTTAAACATAAAAACACTTGCCTGGCTACACTCTGCCGTGAACCATTGTTTTGCTTTCCCTTGGTGTTCATAAGCTGCTTGTGTGCCTTCAGAGCTGCGTTAACAATATCTAAGATAGTGTTCATACTGACCATGGTTTAATGCACAGAAGATGAAGCACTCACTAGTTAGTTTTCTCTTGCTTTTGTGTGATGTGCACACTGTCAGAAACGTTGAAGCCGTCAAGAATGAAGAGAATTTTTACTGCACTCCACATGCTAGATCGAATCGCTGGCTACGTTGTGGTTTTTGGAAGATTATTGCCAGGCCCCAGGCAGACACACACATATATATACTTATATGTAGTACCTTGCAGAAAAATCCTGGATGAAGAAATGGCACTTGCATCACGGCCTCATCGTGAAATAATTCAGTTACAAGATGACGAGAATTCCAGCTTGTACACTTCTTTTGTGAAAAATGAGAACAGTTTTTGTTCATTTTTCAAATAAGAGCTCTGCTTATTCTCGTTATGACACTATCATTGTTCGCTTAATTCGGACCTATTTTTAGCCTTAAATCACCTTTTATCTTCACATCAACTAAAATTATAGACTCATCAGTATTTTTTATCACAAAAGAACTGCATGGTTACGGCGTCTTTAGAAATTGGCAACATGAAGTGAATTTAAATGTAGTGTTGCCTTCTTAAACTGTACGTTTAGTGCAGTATAGCAAGGCCGGCATCTGTCTGAAATAACTAGATGTTAAATACGTTGTGAGCTGTGCACATTGTCTGAATTAAATTGTTGGTGTGTTGCTGCGAGTACTTATGTTCATTCACATGTCAATGTTGATTTCAAAGCCTAAACAATGGCATTTTTGCACTGTTTCATAGACTGCCTGGAGAAGTATACCAGCAGCCACCCACAGCCTCCACCAGCACCACCGGCAGAAAGCAGGCTTGCTGCGGTCCGGAAGCACCTGCGCAGCTATATTACGGAGGCTGGCCGCCAAGGCAAGCGAAAGAAGCCGACAGCTGCCAACACAATATGCAATGAATAAAACTTGACTGCATTTCAACATACTAGTGAGAAGTTGGTAGATAATTTTGATCCTAAGGTTGATATAATGCCCTTGCACACTGTATACTAGCATTCTTCAACCCTCATTAGGAAAACTGCATGCTTTAAAGGCTACCATCAAACCCCTGAACTGTGCTCAGCAGCTCAAGAACTACTCTTGTGTACTACACATATGTATTCAAAATATCTACAGCATTGTTCACTATTTTGCCATCGATACACATCTTAAATATATTCATATGCTGTCTCGTGCCGCGTTCCTACCATCATGCCCATCCACTATGTTCCATCATGTTCCAGCATCCATCATGGTACACTATCCATCATGTCCCAGCTTACATCATGGTACACTATCCACCATGTCCCGGCTTCCACCATGCCACCGTGCCATCACCATAATCCACCATGATGATGGATGGTGGATTCCACCATTCCACATACTGGCAATATTTTCAATAGGGCAGGTGGTTATCTATCCACGGTTTGCGACATTTCTTTGTCTACTTTAAAGTTTTCACCGGGAAACAGTCATAGTGTATTTCCATGAATAACTGCATAAACTTGTCATAGGCGGCATCTGAATTTTTTTCTCTATACACATCATCCCAAGTGGCACTGGCAAGACGTTCTCGGAATATCAGACAAGGTGTTAGTGTTTACGAGCTGATAAGAGAACGCTTGATGTACTTGTTTTTGTTTTTTAACTGCGGTAGCAATGAATATAAACACAGGTAAGCGGTTACTAATTGCGTATACTAAAACGCCAGGTTTTACAGAAGACAGATCAAAAAGTATAATGCAGTTTCACATGTTGCCGTTACTCGCGTAGGCGATGTTATAACATTTTGACAAAGATGAATATTTAGAAGAGATTCTAACTCTAATTTCATCTTATTTTGAGTGATCATGTTTATGTTTAGATCACCTCCAAGAACAATTTGATAATTGCTATTGTTAACAAATTCTAACAGAGAATCTAAATACGATAAAAACAGCTGATAATTTCCCGATGGAGGCCGGTAGCAAACACAAAAATTATATTGCTACATTTAACTACGACAGCGTCACAGTGCTGATTAGTACAGCAGAATTCATAAAGAAGCTCAGAGGTAAATGAATTTGAAACCAGCAAGAAACACCTCCCCCACGTCTATCACCGCGGTTCATGTAAAACGATTTGTAACCGGGAAAAGTATACACATCTTCTGAAGCAAACCATGTTTCCGAAAACATCACAACACCAAATCGACATTCTATTCCGCCAAAAAAGCAGTCAAGTTCATCTCTCTTGTTTCTACCAGATCTAAGGTTAAAGTGTATGCAACTGAAGCAATTGGAATCGTGCCTTCGCATGGTAGTATCTAAGTCGGAGAAATTTACTCGGTCCATGAAAAAGAACACAGGTTAAAAGATAAATTGGCTACAAAAATTCAAGTGCTAGAAAGTTTATCGATGTCAGTCGTGCAGCGGATGACGACCGCAGATTCGTTCTCTTGCTTTCGAACAAAAACTTTCCCGTTCGCATGCCACGCGAAGCGATAATCATTTGCATTTGCCCATTATCTCACGTCACGCAGCAGTTTCCGGTTCTGTACGGTCATGTTTTCACAGATTGAAACGTCAGAGCGCATGTTTCGTAAAACTTTGCGTTTTTCGATCCATTTGTCTCGCAGAGAGAGCTGTGAAAATCGGACGATGATTCCAGGTACTTTGCCTTGTCGCGAAGGTAACCTATGCACCGCCTCGACATCAGTAGCAGTCAGCTCTGACAAGCTCACCAACTTTGCTACTTCATTTAGCTTTGTGATAAGATTTTCGTTATCAGTTACTGGTATGCCATGTACTTCAACGTTAAACTTTCTACTGCGCCATTCAAGATCGTTTACAGATGCCTTGAGTTGCTGACTATCGCTTGGGTTTGCATTTTCTTCGAGCTTACATACTTTTCTCTTCAAGCTGGTTAATTCTTTTTCCTGGGCAACTTGACGACTCAGTATGTCATCGTATTTTTGGGACATTAGCTGCATTGAAGCCTTCACTTCTTCAACCTGCTGTGGCAAGTTGGTAAGCATGTCTAATTTGCGAGTTATCTCTGCCAAGACGACCAAAAGGTCGGTATCCATCGCCGGTTTAGCTTTTGGCGCTCTGCACACCGCACATCGCCACGCCCTGCACCCACTCTCGCCTTTACATTTATATGTTGCTTCACTGCAGCCAGAACAATCGCCGAGATGGTAGCTGTACTCACATTCGGAGCATTTCATGGAGCGTCCATCTGCGGGAAGGGAGTCACTGCAGGAGCGGCATTGCATCTTCACTGGCCCACTAAGTACACACACAGGGCAAAGAGCTAGTTGCCGTTGTATGCTAGTTGCCGAAGTTCACGGGCCGTATGCGTGCCACCGTCCGAGCGCATCGAGCAAAGAGCATAAGTCAGCGGCTTATGGTCGTTTAAAGTGAATAACTCGACGCCTTCCAAGAAATGTCGGACGTTGCGTATACTTGAGTAGACGGCTAGCAGTTCGCACCCGAAGGTGCTGTAGCGGCTCTCAGTAGGTGTCAGCCTCTTCGAGAAGAATGCAGTTGGGTGCCATGTACCGTCGCTCAACTGTTGCAACACAGCACCGACGGCTGTGTCTGAGGCACGAACCATTAAACACTGGGGAATTCCTGGCCGTGGGTATGCCAGAAGAGTCGCATTTACCAAGGCCTGTTTGTTTCGGTTGAAAGGTCTTTTCGCTTCTTCGCACCAAGGCAGGTATCTTGAAGATCAAAAGGACAGAAAGTTGAGCGAGTTGGTAACAGTCCATAATCAAAAGAAGAGGCGTGCAGGACACGGACACAAGGAGAGCAGTGAACAACACGAACGCCGACTGACAACTGATGCACAGCACAGAGGCGAAAAAGAAAGAAGACACACAGCTTATCTGCGCGTGCTCGGAATGGTAGCGCCACCTGTCAATCGGTTACACGTGCCGGTCTTCGCGATAGACAACTCCTAAGGCTTTCTATCTCCTCTCTGTTTAAGCTAATCGACGGCTGACTCACGCATGCACTTCCACTAATACTGATATGCCAGGCCTCAACCAATAAACGCGTATCTTCGTTCTTATGCCTGTACAATATCTCGGTTTTCTCTAACTCGGGCATGCAGCTACAGACCTGGCAGTGCAAGGATAGATTGGACGGCGTCCCACCTGATAGCGACGTTCTGTGTTCAATTAATCTTTGATTAATACAACGCGCAGTTTGCCCTACATAAAAACAGGTACCTTTCTGGAAATTCTCTCCATGTACTTAACGTCAACATTAGTGGGATACAGGGAAGGCGTGTTTGTGCAGAAATCAGGGATTTGTATAGGTTCAAAGGTAGCCCCTATTTTAAGTGATCTATACTTGAGCAAGTTTGACTGCCGTTTAAAAGAGGCCTTAGGGGACCGCATCATTAGGGTATTTCGGTATGCGGACGATTACTTGGTACTTTGTAGTAAGGATGATTTTGAATCCGTTGTCACCTATGTAAGCGATCAATTTAAACTTAATGGAGATGGTCTAAGGTTTACGAAAGATCTACCGGAGAGAAACGTAATACAATTTTTAGATATCTCGTTGTCATTTGAGCAGAATCACGTGTGTTGGCAGTATTCCCCTAGAGCATCTAAGCCGTTGTTAAACTTTGACTCCAAGCATTCGAAAGTAATAAAAAACGTAATAGCCTTGTCTTGTTTAAAGTCAGCCCTATCGAAGTCGTTCGTGCACCGTTTGACCATTAGCTTTAATGCGCAGGTCGAGCGCCTCTTAGATGCAGGTTACCCTAGACTAGCCATAGCCACAGTACCTGAGCGTCTTAAAAAGTCGATTTCGACCGGAACAAAAGCTGTAGCAGAGAGTAACATTAAAAAGAAAAAGGTCGTGAGTATTCCGTATATCCACGCAGTTTCGCACAGGCTTAAGAAAGTGGGAAGTAAATATGGCGTTAATGTTGTGTTTACGGCTCCCAATAAGTTAGGAAGGGTTTGTGCTGCAGTGCATAGAAGAAATGAGCAGATGGAAGGTAAGAAGCGCACGGATATCTGTCCGGTTAAGCACCTACCCAAGAACAATTTCACCGACTCTCGCATGGGTGTAGTTTATAAGATTCCTTTTAGCTGCGGACTTTTTTATGTAGGGCAAACTGCGCGTTGTATTAACCAAAGATTACTTCAACACAGAAGGTCGCTATCAGGTGGGACGCCGTCCAATCTATCCTTGCACTGCCAGGTCTGTAGCTGCATGCCCGAGTTAGACAAAACCGAGATCTTGTACAGGCATAAGAACGAAGATACGCGTTTATTGGTTGAGGCCTGGCATATCAGTATTAGTGGAAGTGCATGCGTGAGTCAGCCGTCGATTAGCTTAAACAGAGAGGAGATAGAAAGCCTTAGGAGTTGTCTATCGCGAAGACCGGCACGTGTAACCGATTGACAGGTGGCGCTACCATTCCGAGCATGCGCAGATAAGCTGTGTGTCTTCTTTCTTTTTCGCCTCTGTGCTGTGCATCAGTTGTTAGTCGGCGTTCGTGTTGTTCACTGCTCTTCTTGTGTCCGTGTCCTGCACGCCTCTTCTTTTGATTATTTTGAAGAACTTTGCGTTGCCTTCAGCAGTCCGTGAAGCGGTTGTATGATATGGGCGCATTTAGGCAAAAGCGGCGGTAGAAGTTTAGTAATCCGAAAAATTCACGCAGTTGACGCTTTGTGGTTAGGGAGTGGAAAGTCTTGTATGGCCTGCACTTTACATGGGTGCGACCGTACTCCTGAGTTTGAAATGATGTAGCCCAGCAATGATAACTCAGGCACGCCGAGTTCACTCTTGGCCTTGTCGACGATAACGCCCTGCTCAGGTACGCGTCGAAAAACAATTCTTAGGCGCTCTTCATGTTCTTCCGGGGTAGTGCTCGCGGTAAGCAAGTCATCCAAGTGGGCTTGTCAAACATTGAGGCCCCATAGAACACCGTCGATGAACCTTTGGAACGTTTGACCTGCGTTGCCAAGGCCGAATGGCATGCACAGGAATTCGAATAAACCAAATGTTGTAGTGATAGCAGTCTTGGGAACGTCTCCCCTTGACGGGTATCTGGTGGTACGCCCGCACGAGATCAATTCTCGAAAAAATTGTGGCAACATGCATACCTGCCATTATGTCGTCATTATGTGGCACGGGGTGCCTGTCGGGCATTGTGACACTAGTCCCGCAAGGACGCCAGCCCCCTGATGACTGCTTAGGAACCATGTGAAGAGAGATGTCCACAGACTGGAAGAAGGTTGGACGATGCCCATCTCCAACATATGGTCGAATCCCTGCCGTGCCACCACCAGTTTTCCAGGCGACCATCGACGTGGTCGAGCGTGTACCGGTGGTCCAGTAGTGGTGATGTGGTGAAACACATCGTGTTTTACTGGGGATCCCACTTGGCACTGGTGTGTCAGGTCCGAAAACTTGCTCAGTGTGGAAGTGAAACGAAAAGGGCCTGCTGGCTTGATCAGCGTAGAGCGCTGCGGCGTATATCTTGAAGGCTTGCCTTTAACATCGCTTTGCGACACATCACCCTGTAGCCTCTGGTTACGTACGTCAGCCAACAGTCCGAAATAGCGTAGGAAATCCAACCCAAGAATGGCAAAATTCACGTCGGCTGCAATGAAGATCCATCGTAGCGTTCTCTGCAGGCCCAAAGTGACGGTTAGGGAGCGGTTCCCGTACGTGGCGATGGCCGTGTTGTTGACTGCCTGCGGAGGCGATGTTTTCGGGCGCTTGCGGTCCGATGCTGGGAGTACGCTCACGTCGGCGCCCGTGTCGACGAGGAAGCGGAGACCGCTATTACGGTCGCTTAGAAAGAAGACTGATGAGCGACGTTGTTTTATGGCAGCAGCGCTGGTCGCCCTCAGCGCCTACCCGGGGCGTTTCCCGAGAGCTCGTGGGGTGGTACACATTTACGTGCAGCATTGCCGAACTTGCCATGGTACCAACATAATTGTTGTCGTTTTGTACGCGCCTGTGAAGCACTCTGACTGGTTCACGCAGGGTGGAGGGCGGCCATGGAGTCCACGAGACACCAGATTTCGTTCTTCATCTCTTGAAGCTCTTCATGGGGAGACGGTATGCTTGTGACGGCCATACGGATGTGGGGGCTACCGCTATGATCTTGTCGGCCACTTCGGCCAGTATGGATAGGTCGTCTTCATTTGAGGCAGTCAAGACTATTCTGACGTTCGGGGGAATCTTCTGTAGAAATATTTCTCGGAGCATCAGGCTGTCAAGACCATCCCCTTTGTCGCCCAATAATTGCTGCATATGCAGCAGCAGCTGGCGTTCTGTCACCGAGGCTGGCATCATAGAGCAGCCGCTGCAGCCGTTGGCCTTCGGAGGGCGAGACCATACGAATGAGTGTTGCCTTCAACGCCTCGTAAACTTTGTCTGCTGGTGGGGAAAGCAATAAGTCTCGAATTTCGCTAGCCATTGATGGGGGCAGACTGCTCAGCACATAGTGGTATGTTGTGGGTCTGCTGTGATGCGGCGTGCAGGAAATTGTGATTCTACCTGAATGAACCACCGTGCAGGATCCGCAGTTCAAAAGAGAGGTAGTTTGACGTCGACGCTGGAGAGTGTCAGAATGTCGCGCTTTGAGGTGTGTCCATAGCACTTGCTGCTCGTCCGGGTCACCATTGTTGTGCGGGACGCGAGCGCGGCTGGAAATCAGCAGACAGAAACGAGTGATGCGCCCCTGAAGAACAAACAAAACAAACTAAACTTTATTTTCATGATCGTCCAGCCTCAACGGCTCGGTTGCGCATACTCGCACCACTTTCCTTTCCCGCGCACAAGACGATAAGATTTTACGGACAATCAAAGATGGGAAAGGGTGCCTGGCTGCTGTTGTGCGACCGTGAGGCCGTCACAGTACCAATCATTCCAAGCCTTTTCTATCGACGTCCAAGACATCTACTATGCACTACCGCATAATGACTTGCTCAGCTGTGTGGAAGAGCCCATCGACGTTCATGGTGCCATTGGGTTTGCGAACTGTGCGCGTGCAAGTGGAAGGACTCTTGGAACTCTAGCCGTTCTACTCACGGTCTACCTGCTCAGCATGGGACGGCAGTGTTTATCTTCAGAAACACGTTATATGTATCGGGTCATCAATAGCTCCCATTTTAAGTGATTTTTTTCTTACGAAAATGACAGGGATATCCAAGGTAAGCTCAGCGGGTCTAGGGTTTCGTTAGTTATACGTACACGATTATTTGGTGTTCCTTGAAGGCGGCAAGGAAGATTTCGAGAAGAGGATGGCTCGAACGCTTCAACTGTTCAAAGAATGTTTAAGTCCCTTACGTATAACCCACGAGGAACCAGATAAATGCACGCTGAGGTATCTCGATATAAAGCTTATATAAAGCTATGATCGAGCACATCTGTTGGCAGTACCAACCTCGAAGTTCATTAAAAGACGAATAGCTAAACTCACCTTACGGAAAACCTTAAGGAAATCCTGTTCGCACACATACCAGTATAGTCTCCGTGCCTTAAGAAGCCGCTTAAACCTAGCAGGCCATCCTCAGCTGGTCATGACGCCATTCGCGGAAGGACTCTTAAGAGTCATGAAAAAACAGTCGTACCATCTAAGGGACAATCAGGGAACATCAAGCACGTCAGCAAAGCCTAACTGTTATCTCATCCACATCAAGAAGATAGCAAGCAAGGCCAATATAAAAGTAGTTTTTCCTGCGCCCAGCAAACATCCAAGGCTTTTCAAAGCCAGCTATAAACCAGCCCGGAAGGCGTGTTGCAAAACACACAGAAATCCTTTAGTTTCATGTCGAAAGAGGAGAGTGCATTCATTCCCTCTTTCATGCGGCAAGAAATACATTGGTCGAACTGGCAGGTGTCTGAGTATTAGGCTTCGAGAACATAATAACAGGGTTCAGAACGTAGCATCTGGGCATCTTAGTCAGCATTGTAGAAGGTGTGAGTGGACACCATTATTAAAAAAAGCCTAGTCATAGGCACGAGTTACAAACAACCCACCCGCGAGATGATCGAAGCTGTTGAAATCGCCAGGTCAGGGCCTTGATGCATAAGCACACCTTCCATCGATTTGTCAGCCAAAGTACTAGAATTCTTTAACAAAACGCAAATGCGAGGCTCGATATGGAAGAACGCGTTGCATCTTAATGGGAGCATCAGTTTGCTCCCTTCCTTGTATATCTGCCCCTTTTCCTTGTGGCGTCTTGATGAATCTGGTAAGCGCCTGCGCGCGCCACTCAACACGTCTTTCACTCTGGTCATTAAACATTTTTTTAAAGTAAGCGCTGTCTCCAGTCCTCACTTCTTCGCTTCGTCTTCATCCCTAACTCTGCGCTACCTGCTACAACATACAACACGCCCCACTCACCACACTGTCACATCTTCTTCGTCCTAGAAACTCTTCGAACCGCCCTCTGGTTGATCCACATAGTATTCAATGGTCATACTCATAACCATCAGCCTGTCTACGTCCAATGCAGGGCGAAGGCATCAGCAAATTTCTTTATCTCATCTAACGAAAGGAAAGGGGTCAAGGGCTCGTTCTTTATTTGTTAGAAACAACTTAATGAGCCAACAGACAGTGAAGCCTAGGAAAGCATAGGGGAAGTTACTTGTGGTGTTGTAATTGTGGAGAAAGTAGAAAGGAATCAAAGTGGACGAAAAGACAAACCTGCCTTCAGTAGGAACCGAACCCACGACCTTCGGATGTCGCGTCCGATGCTCTACCATCTGAGCTACGAAGGCGGTCGTCCCCCCGTCCACTTTATTGTGTATTTATGTACGTATTATCTTGGAGTGTTAGGCAGCGCCACTCGTGGCCAAGGCGGCGTGTGTGGGACACACTTTCTTGCCAGGAGGCGTCACGTAGAACGTGAACTTAGATGAGATGGCTGCTGCCCAATAATCCCTCGCATGCTACCTAAGGCACCAAGTCTGCCGCAACGAGGCCCAAGCTATGAAATAACGAAAGGAAAGGGGTCAAGGGCTCGTTCCCTCATCTACCCACTTAACTTTCTGCCTCCCCCTACCATCCTTGCCATCTCAGGGGATCCACTCTGTTACCCTTAATCACCAACACCAGATGAACAATTCCTGCAGAGCACTCGAGCGCTCTGCTGGAATATTTTTAGGGCGTTGGTAGGGCGCTTTTTCGATGACCGCGGTTGTATTACCTTTCTTTTACATGCCTCGCCCTAGTCCATTTCTACTTAATATCTACAAATATGTCCTTAACTCTTGTTTATTTAGTGACTCATTCTGCTCTCTTCCCTTAACGTTACATCTATCATGCTGCGGTGTATTGCTCGCTGCAGTGATTTTTAGATTGTGGTGAAAATGGGAAGATCGTGGATCACATTTACGGGCACGAGCGCACTTTTTATATTTTTATAATTGCTTTGAGCTGGTGCAAAAAACGGCGCTAGCGTCACACAACGGCATCTTTGTCAATTTTCTAGTGTAACAGAACCAGCTCGCGCAGGCATACATATTCTGCTGAAGAACAATTGTGTGTTACAATTGTGCTCCACCTGATGAGACATCTTCTTGTAGCGTGCAAGTACAATTCGTTCATCTTTTCGCTGCTTCCGAGTTGGCACAAGTGGTGCTGCCTTCGAATTCGCTTGCCTGCAATGGCGCATAGTACTGCGCTTGTCATGTGTGCGGCGCTGCATTTTCGAGGTAAAGTGCCTGAAAAGAACTAAGAAGCGTGCTGGCTTGATGCTGCTGTACTGGGCCAAGTTTCTCGATTGTGGAAAGTCCACGCTGCTTAGCGCGGTAGCCTGGTGTAAAGTACGTGCCAGAAAAGATCAAAACAGCATGACTTAGCTCGCAGCTCCGTCGGCAATGCAATACCGGTAACGAAACTGAACACCTGCACTGAACGAAAAGGAAAACATCTATGTAAAAAACTCACTTTATGTGTGCCGTTGGAAAAAAAAACAGCTCGAACACAGGTCCCTGCGTTCGCGCTGTTTTCCAACGATGCTTGACGAACTAGCCTGGAAATCCATCCTATTAATGTGTATATGGCAACACGTGCTACAAAGAATACGCCAGGGGGCGCCGCACTACAAAATCCAAATGCTCAACCAAACCACAATTGTCATGACCATCATCTGTACCAGCTCGCAAGGAACTAAAACGCGCCATCTCCCCGCCCGTGACAACACCGACACAGACAGCGTCTGCGAGCTAGTTTCTGGAATGAAAAAAAAAAGAGAAAACAGACTGCTCGCGCTGCAAAACCGTTCACCGGCCACCCGATGCATACAGGCACCAGATCTTGTCCTGCAGTGCACTGCCAGTGGAAGATTTCTCTAGTGCTTAGATGAACAATAAATATTGTAGCGGTCGCGTTAACTAAACGTAATCATGAACTCGGCATGATCTACGAGGTGGGAGCACAGGCGCCTCATAAAGACCAGGAGAATGAATGACAGGGCAGATACACACGCGTTGTAGCTAATTTACATGCGTGAATGGACAATGTCACGGTTTATGTACTGTAGCACCGAGCGATTCCCAGTGCTTTGCCCACTCGTCGTGATTCACTTCTTAAAGATGCGTGGATTTTTTTCTAGGTGTTTTTATTGTACTTGCATGTTTACTTGAGCACATCATACCCATGGCGGTTGTAACGTGCACTCTCTTTGGTTGATGATTGGAGAGGTTATTTTGAGAGCTTCGATAACGTCTCACCGTTCCCCCCCTTCCACGTAAATGCACCCGCGATACAACCCCGGCGGAAGTAAGGCTAGAGCAGCCGCCCTCCTCAAGACGGCTGCTGCAATGCCCGATTCGGTAGCTTTCGTAGACGCCGCTAAA
Source organism: Hyalomma asiaticum (assembly GCA_013339685.2). NCBI lineage: Eukaryota > Metazoa > Arthropoda > Arachnida > Ixodida > Ixodidae > Hyalomma > Hyalomma asiaticum. The sequence continues at coordinate 89,515,096 of CM023487.1, forward strand.
TGCGTCAACTATAAGCACTTCGTCGCAGCCGTTACGTCGCTGCAAGGCGAACTTCTCTAACACTCCCCAAAACGGATGCAGACCGCGCAGAACAGGTAGCGATAGCATTAGCTCTGGCGACTACAGATCGCACAACAGTCTACACAGACTCCAAAGCCGCAGCTCAGGCCTTTCGCGCCGGCTCGGTTTGTAAAGAGGCTGCCCGCGGACTCTCGCGTGCAACCTGGGCCGATACTAAACACTTGATCTGGTTCTCCGGCCACGTGGGCCAAGATGCTCACGCCCTCGTCCCTAAAGCCAACGAGCTAGCTCACTCCCAGGCGCGAGATTTTACCCGCCGCTCCAGGAAAGAGGGCGCCCGAAGGCGGAAGGGCAAGCCATGGCGGCCGGACCCGCTCCTAACATACAACGAAATTTGTCAGCACTACTGCCTTGAGCGCAGAAAGTTTCCTCTACGTTACCCTCATCTAACGAGACCGCAAAGGCTCACTTTACGACTGTTACGAACAAGCGCTTACCCTTCGCACTGCTCTTTCTCACGATTTATTAGTGAAATAAAGCCGGGTTGCCTTCGATGTGGGCTCCCGAGATGTAATTTGCAACACATGCTGTGGCAATGCCCCAGGCTGTGCGCGGCTGCAGCGTCTCCAGCCACGGCAGAATGGACAGCTCTCCTCACCAGTCCACAAGAGGACGACCAACTTGAGGCTGTACAGAGAGCCCACGACCTGCCGCCGAGTTCCACCTCCCGGTCCCGACGTGGACGCGGCCCGCAGACGAGCCCCCAGTTCAGTAGTAACGTATGGGGTCGTGGTGGACCCCAGCATTAGTACTTTCGTGTTAAAATTGGCAATTTCTCTCCCATACTGAGGACACGGCTAAGCGGCTCCGGGGAAGGGCATAGAAGGCATAAAAGTAGAGGAGAAGAAAGAAAAGAGAAGAGATTAGGAGAGAGAGTGAAGGACAGCAGCAGCCATGAAAAAGCAAGTCCCGTAGTTCGCAAAAACAGCCGGTGGTAAGACAGAGGCAGCACAACAGCAGCGGCGTTTATGCCGTCGGCGGGTGTTGCTGCTCGCTCGGCATGGCACTGTACAGCTCGTTTGTAAGCGCCAGGAGCGCGGCGCATCGCAAGTTATGAGCAAAGTTCTTCGGCAACGGACCCCAGGGTGACGAGGAGGTGCTCGATGAGCGCATCTAGCGGATCTGTCGGGGAAGCAGGAGAGAGAATCTTAAATTGAAAAAGAGAAGAGTGCAGGAGAGCAGTCTCTCGTCGAGGAGGACACCTCCACCGCCCTGTGCAGGAAATGGCGGAGGGGGACTAAAACAGAGAAAGAAAGAAAAAAGTAGAACTGCGATGAGAGGAACGGCCGCTGTAGTTGCTGCACTTGCTGCGGTGGTGAGGCGACACCGCACCCTGTGGCTGCTGCTCTGGTCATCAGGGTGTTGCTCGGGCGGGCTTGTTTAAAAAGCAGTAGCAGAGGGGCACACCTCGTGGGTCTCCTTCCCTACTGTCGGTTTGACCGCCCTTTCCGAGGGCAGCGCAGGCGATAAGTCGAGGAGGTAGTTTTATTGCCATAGCAATTATATGGACAGCCTCGACGGATTTTTCCTGTCGCCATCATGCCCCGTATAACGTTCAAATTGATAACAACCCCCACTCATCATGCTTTCTAGCCGCGAGTAAAAACTCGAACTGGGCGGGAGGGCAGAACACGGCTGAAGCATAGATCAAACCAGCCCCGCCCATCTTCATCACTCGGAGCTTGCATGCGACAACATATCGCTTGGGAGGCCTGGGTCGAAGTTGAGGGGAAACGCCCGGTTCGTCTTAAAGGGCAACTCCGGCGATTTTTCAGTGTCCACTGATCTTAATGATATTTTCAATATGGATTCTTCTCGGCACTGAAATAATATATGCGAAACCAGACGGTTACTACTCATATAGATTTCCTGGAAAAGAATTTTAAAATTTTTAGCGGATTCCCCAGCGGGCCACCCTGTGTTTTAGACGTCATCACCTACAACGCTGACTACCCGAGCCTGCGGGACATCAAAAGCAAAACGGCGCTACTTCAACGTTCAAATCGTCGCTCAACTTCAGAAAATCTGGCATAACTCAATACATCATCGGATGACCTCGCCACTGTCATTTTTCTCCATATTTCTGACAGCGGGAAGGCTGTGACGTCATTGCATGCTCTGCAAGAAGCGCCTACCCGTTTCGGTTTCGGTTTGAACACGACTTTCCGACGGTTATTTCAAATTATTGGTGCGTTTCTGAGCAGTCTGAACCACCCTGGCTACTACAGGACTATCAGTACTATTCGAAAACATGGATATCACAACATGGGGAAAAACCACTGGAGTTGCCCTTTAAACAAGCATCAAAAGACGCGATACGATGGGATGAGGCCGGGCGCTTTTGCTTGAGCAACATCTGCGCAGATCGCCCGCGCTGTCTCTGCAGCGCACTCGCCTGAGAAGGCGACCGAGCTACTGAGACCACACTGCTGAAACTGCTGGCGACCGAACGCTGTCTCAGCAGCGTACTGAGTAGCAGAACTCTTGCTTGGCTAGTTTGTGCTATTCAGTCATCATGTACTGAGTAGAGCGCCTTGATCACGTGCTCCATTCCAGGCGCCTCGCATATTGTCACAACGATGGCAATGTCCTCGCCACACAGCGCAAACGCGAATGCGTCCACGAGTGCCGGACGGAGAACGTGCTCGTTTCACGTTGCCATGCTGGACCAGGTTTCTTGATAGTGCAAAGTGCACGCTGCTTAGGGCGGTCGTGCGGTGTGAAGCGCAGGCCGGAAGACATCAAAAGAACATGACTTAGGTCGCAGCACTGCGGGGCCGTTGTGTCTGCCGCTCAACCATCACAGGGTACTTACGCAACTCTATGCTTACTTGATAAACCCATGTTCACTGCAATTCACAATGTCCCTAAATATTCCGCTCTTCCTTCGTATATCATATCATGCATAGAGATTGTATTGGAGTGATTCTTGCTCTCTGCCTGAGTGGCAGCCCCTACTCCGGGAGGCCATTCGATATGGCCGCCGTCCGGCAGGGCACCACGGAGTGCTGAGCTTCCAAGGCGGAGCATTCTAGCCGGTACTCCTCCGAAGCCTCTTGCGTACGGATAGGGACAGGTGATGAGAGTGGAGTGGCGGGGCACGAAGCCACGATATAAATGGTGTCAGCGTGGACCTGACGAGTCGGGCACGTGCCAGGTATTTCCGGCCGGAAATGCCGGGCGACCACACGGGTAAGGAAAGTATGTCTTAGGGCGGCGTAAAAGTTCTTCGCCCGCCATAGCCAGGCCACGTGTGGGGTCAGGGCACAGGCCTTGCCTCTTGACGCCTGGGGCATGTACAATTATCGGGGGCGTGGCTCCCGCTGCAGTTGATGCACCGCGGTTTGCACTGCTCGCTGGCGTGATGTCGACGGCCACAGCGGATGCACTCGCTGGCTCGCTCGCACTGCCGGCATTGTAATGGGCGCGTGCTGACGTGTGGAACTCGCAGCCGCAGACCGCGACGTTTGACAAACTCGGGAGGGGCCGAACTGCCGAATCGCACCTTCACGGCGCAACCCTCCTTTGTCGCCTAGAGCACGGGTGCGGCCGATTCAAGCTCGGCAAGCAGCTCCTCGATGGTGATGTCCCCGTAACCCGGGGACCCTCCAGGGTCTCCCGGTTACGGGGACATTATCTCTGCAGGGACGATCGTCCCTCCAGCCGAGGCTGTAGGGACGATCGGCCGGTCCCCAATCGGTCACGGGGATGCCGTTGAGCTCCGTGATGGTAAGAAGACCGGCCAGGCATACAGACGACGACGCATCCGCCGTCAACATGTTTGAACAGTTGTTGACAGGGGCCGCCGTCACACCTGGCTGCGCAGAAAACGCAGCTGTCAGCGTCAGCCGAGGCAATCCCGCGAAGGAACTGCCGGGTGAGGAAGGGCGGTAGAGTACGGTCGGTGTTGCTGCTCTCTCTCGCCGGCGTTCGGCCTTGGAGACCACCAGAAAGTTGGCTTCGGCAGGAGCGGGGCGATGACTCAGGCGCGGAAGGACGGCCGCAGTACTGGGAGGTCGCGTGGGTTGGGAGGCCTAAGCTGCATCAAGCGCGGGGATACGGAATCGCGTCCGCGGCTCCCTCTTCCGCCTTTTCGTTGCCCGCCAGGCTTTCTGCCGACGAAAATCACGGACGCCTTTGGGGGCGGGTGTTGTCGCGATGTCAACGGGGGTCGCTCCCGGGGAAAAAGCGTGCGCTGCACACGTGGCGGCTGAGGGCGGCCAGAGGTAGCGTCGCTCGTAGCTTGCTGCTCGCGGGCCTTCTTCGTCACTTGCTTCATGAGGGTGCTTCCTTGTTGTGGTGCACTCATTCTCATCCGAGGACACCAGAAGGGGAACAGCCGCGGAAGCGTCGGCGGTGCTTGATGAAGGGGTGGCAGCTACCTAGCCATCAGAGGCTGGCTCGGTGTAGGGGCGGCAACTACCTTGCCGGTAGGGGCTGCCTCGGTAGGCGCAAGAGCGTTTGCGAGCTCCGGAGTTGCCTTGCCCTTGAGCCAGCCACCTATTCTCGACGCTCCTTGCTGCTCTAATTCTTGTTGCTGCTTCTGCATCTGAGAGGCCATGAACCTTTTCAGGCTCTCGTTGAGGGACAGGCTCGGGTCATCCTGGGAGGTGTCAGACTCGTCCATGGACGTGTCACGAAAGATCGGAGTAGCATCACGCTCGAGAGCACACCGGTTCAATCAGTCGCACTCTGACGATATCGCAGGATGCAAGCAATGTCGGCAAACATGGCGCCATACACAAGCGAGCATTTCACAGTGGCGTGGAGCTTGCCTACTGTATGTGCGATGGCGGCACCCCCCTTCATTGTATGGTATGGTGCACGATGGGATGTCCCCACAATGCAGGGTGGGGACATCCTTTAAAAGGGTACCCGTCGCCTCGACCGGTTTTTCCACTGCCCTCTGTGGCGGCCTTGTTGCTCACTTCCGCAATCAAATTACAGGCTGCTCCTTTGGAAGGTTTCGTTCTATCCACTTATATTAGTCATATTAACTCCAGTCATCCAACTTAATAATAATGATAATAATAATAATAATAATAATGATAATAATAATAACTTTATTTCCACCAACGATGGAGGAGACTGCGGGTAAAAGTTGCTTGAAACAGGCAACTTGACAGAGGCCCGCAGCCACCTCTACAGTGCAGGCAGCGATGGCACACATTCACAAAAGAAAAAAATCGTATCGAAAAACACATATTCAGAAATACAAATATTTTGAAAAAGGAATTTATACAATTTCATACAAAAATAAAACAGCCACATTTGTAAGAAAGAAAGACGAAAGCAATATTTTAGACTCATTTACTGTGTGAGCATGGATAGATAAAATGCTCGCGCACTGTTCGGGCAGAAGTTATTTGCAACTCAATGTGTAATTTATGAAATGAATTTAAAAGGGTTGGTAGCGTGTATGATAATGTCTGCATAGGATAGTTTGCCTGCGGAGTGACGACCTTCCACTGTTCTATGTAAGGAGTACCATATGAATGAGTGTTTTTGGCAAGATTAGATAACACATGCTAAAACTTTAAGTTCTCTTTTATCTCTTGTTTAAACGCTAGACTTAACTAATAATTGTAAAGGTTAAAGACGCGGATGATATTTCCTTTCAAAAATAAATCTGAAGTATGGGAATTGTAGGGTACGTTGAAAAGTGCGTGTAGAAGTTTCTTCTGCAGTATATGAAGTCTTTCAAGATTCGTATATGTCGTCGTACCACATACCGAAAACAATAATACAAAGAAGAAAAAAGAGCGCGTTGTAAACAAGAAGCTTTATTTTCAAAGCTAATGTCAATCTGTGACGCGCCATCATGCCAACCACACGAGATAGCTTGCCTAAAACTAAGTCGATGATCCCAAAGCATATTTTGTGTGAAGGGAACTACCAGTATTTTCACACTACTCGCTATTTCGATTGTTTCATGTGGATAAAGAAGAGTGATGTGATCACAGCTTATCTGCTTAGATTTCGGTCTGAAAGTCACGGTTTTTTTTCTGTCCCCTTTTTTGTTGCTCATGTTCGCACATGCTGCTCTTCTCGTCTCCTTTTGTTAACGGGGGAGAGCATTCAATGGCTTAGAAAGACGAAGGCTCGAGAAGGCAGTTACCATACTGACGAACGCAAGTCCACTTATCAAAGCGTTGTCTCCAGCAACCTTTTCTGTTATACATCGTTTTTGGCAATCTGTTCATCGATTCAAGCCTGCATCTTCCCCTGAGCTTGTAATATATTGGATTTCAACGAACGGGAGATGACAGAATATGGTGAGTGTCTCCTGCTTTCTCTAGCGTACAGCTTTGATAATGATAGACAATACAAGTACACACAGGAACATCTTGAAAAGAGGCAAACATGCGCCATGCATTAGGCTAAAACCGGCGCCACAATCCACGACATGAAATATCTCATTGCCACTGCACCGTGGTCGATAACGCACTTCATCGTTCACTGCGGCACTAATGACTTGATACATAATAGGGGTGGCAACACTGTGAAGGCTATAAAAGCACTCACACAGGCAGCACGCCGACATAGGACTGGTGTAGGCGTGAAGTCGGTCAGTCGGCTGTAATATTGAGCCTAAGTCGGCAAATCGCCCTCTCGATACTTTCACCCACATCTGCCCGAAGATGGCCAGCCATTCCCCGCTGTGGCAAAGCCACCATGGGTCGAACTTGGGCAGCCAGCTTGGATAAAATTTGGCCAGCCAGCCTGGGTGGAATTTCGCCAGCCAGCATGGACCAGATTCGGCCTGCCAAAATGGGTCGACTTTAGCTAGGCTGCGTTGGCCGATGTTCCCGGCATTCAGGCTTTTTTGAAACCCCTTGCGCGACCGCTCACAGCTATTATGGTAGTTCTTGTGGTTTAGATTACGATATTTTTATTTTTGTGCTTTGACATTTTCGAAGGACTTAACAGTTGCACTATCACGTGGACCAACAGTAGTTTGTGTATACGTGCCTCTCATGCATACGTGAAAGCTCTATTAACAAAATAATAAGTGGGGCTAACTGGATCCCCCGTATTTTCTATTGATGCGTTCTAAACAAAACATTAAGAAGAAAAGAGAGGTTTATATTGAAAAGCACTATTTCATTTATCTTCCGGATTGGAAATCGTTGGGAAATCGTTGGGACTCCGCATTGATAATATGTTACTCTCGTGTTGCTCCGTCGTAGCGGAAAAGCTTCGGCAAGAGCGTAACCTGCGAGAAAGGGTGTGGAAAGTTAACACAGCTTACAGCACGTCAGCACAATACTAGCACTTTATATAACTTGTGGACAGTAAGTGCAACTTATGAACAAAGCAGAAATTCAAGAAATGCCAGAGAGATCTTGTAATCGGACACTACTTTAGAAAATAGCGAAAAAGTAGTCCTTTTAACTAAATAACGAATCTATGCCCCATATTCAAACACCAGATCTTGGCTTTGTGCAGCTTTAGATACCCAAGAGGGAAAAACATGAGTAAGGGTTCAGTTGAAACGCATTCTTAAAAGCGGCCCTGTTTAATAGCTGCATTTTGTATTACTAGGAACCTCATATTTTTGCCATACATCGGAGAAGAAAACATGTAGACGTGAGCTAACACGGCACACACCAAGGATGGGGTCTTTAGGAAAAAAATGTCCTTAAGTGATAGTTGCAAAGTGTATTATAAAATATTCACGCATATACACGGAGTGAATGATGATGAGTGGGCGAAGCTACGAAGGATCATCGGTAAAAACCGTGAATCTTCCTTGAATCTTGACCAGTACATCATGAAAGACGTAACAAACACTGTGTCGCCAACTAGCGCTCTCCTATCACACTAGAGCACGCAGCGAGCGCCTCCGCGCCATCTATTGATCAATTCACGTACTAGCTAAGCAGCACCACAGCGCTCGGAAGGACTGACAGACAGACAGACAGAGGGACCGACTCCCATGCTACGCATTCCCATACATCTGAATGAAGCGAGCACCGGGGTGCCATCACGCCATCTAGTGAGCACTTCATAAAGCTACAGGTGGCTACATACTATGTACGGAGGAGGGAACGACCCACACCCTAAGGAGCGTCGCCCCTAAAACATACTAGACGAGGAACATCTTTCCAAGGCAATTTTAAAAATGCCAATGCATGGCGAACTGCCGAACGTGTCCTACACCAAGAAGCGCCTCTTCGGTATCACGTTACATCTAAAAATACGGGCAAGAAAAATAAAGTTACAAGAACTGTAAGTCAGTGCACAATGGGTGTTTGATACAAGCACAGGATTAATTATGTGATGTAAATTGCTTTGGAACTGCGCTGCTTCACTATTAATAAGGGAATTTGATAATAAAAATCCTACGCACCTCACGACACAAATAATATATAAATGTGGAATCGGTGCTTTAACATCGCAACGAATAGTGCCATGCGGCATTTTGAAGAACTGGCCAGGAACTTACCGAATTTCGGCGTGTTCTGGGCAGTCTTCAGCTTTGTGTAAGCAATACAAACTCGGCCAGGACACTGTAGTCTTACCAAAAGGGGCAGCCTTGTGTTCATATACAACCGCTGTCACAGCTGGGATGGGCGTTGTCTTAGGAGGTACACTTGCCAAGGAATCTCGCAATCAAACTGAATGATCGATAAACGGGATACATGCGCCGACACGCATAGACAGAGTGCGCGCACCCGCTGAAACTCGTTCGTGCACCTTGCATTTTGGTAGGAATGATACCTCCAGCTGCGACGACAGAGCACTGAAAGCAAGTTCTCAGAAAACAGCGCCGTCCCCCTCGAAAGGGAGCTAATAGCACCAAAAGCAAGTTCACAACGACCCTTGCACTCTGTACATGCGCACTATGCAAGTGCATAGAGGGCGCCCTGAGTGGTAAGCTCCGAAGGGGACGCGCGTCCCGCTCACACATTTTTCTTTATATTTATTTGGCGCCGGATCAGCACGTGCCGGCTTAATATGGGTAAGGCAGCGTTTCTGCAGGGAAAGCAGTTGTGCTGAATGGCGGCGACACCCACCGGGACCGCAGTTGTTAAATGGAGCATGGTGCAGCCTATAGAGTATTCTGGTACGCATATGTTCTCTTGCGAGCTACCTGCAGCGCATGATTTAGCAGAAGCTGAACCACCCACTCTAGCTGAAAACGCGAGCGAAATGCTGCACTGCACGTAACAAACGTAGCGATGGCGCGCGGGGCCGTCATTTTGCATGAATTTCTGCCTTTCTGCAGTGCAGGAAAGACACGTGCTGCCTTCCTGCACGACAAGAAATACTGCGATGAATCTGTTTCTACTCGCGCCATTCTTTACCCTTATTCGTTACAAGTGAATTAATTGCTAAATAGCGGAAAATGCACATGTGTCCTGATATCGACACCATGGTCTCATATGAACGTCTGCACAGAGCATGCAGTCAGGCTCGATGTATTCTGCTCATCTAACTAGTACAACGTAACCCATGTTCGATGTGTAAACGAACTTGAAAGGTATGGAATAAACGCACTGACGGTCTGTTACACAAAAAAGCAAGAAACATAAATTATACACAACGCCTTGGACATATTAAGGAATTATTAGCCTATTGTACCTGTGTGCTACTGGAGACTATGGAGGCGGAAAAGAGAGGTATAATCTTACCCGAACAGTAGACAATTACTGTTTTCCCTAGGTGAACTTATGCGAGATGTTACACAAGTACTGTACTGGAGGTGCTTTTGAAGGGAATTCACTAGCTTCGCGAACGCACTGACGAAATGTAGTGGAGGGGCACGTCGTCAACAACAGCTTGACTTAGGAGTTAGTTTATACTGTAACCATCCAATAGCATATGCAGAAACAAGAGGACCGAACAGAACTTTGATTTTCAACAATTTTTTTTCAGTGGATGCTTGCTGTTTTCATATACCATAAAATACACAGATGGCGAGCACAAACACTGTGTTATCACGTACGCTCTCGCAGAACTAATCAGAAAACCTTTCTATATATAAATTATAGGTGTGTGCATTCGTCTGCCACCTTTGAGATGAAAAACGCTTGCCATATGACTGCTTTTTTTCGTTTTTGCCTTTTTCGCAAACGCTGTAGTCTTGACAAGAGTACTTCATTTGAATTTGGAATGTATTTCATGATGGACCAATGTATTTAGTGATGTATAAAAAGAGCTAACATCCTCTTAATGTAGAGTTAGCTCTACATCTGTTTGTCCCTTCGCTGTCTCGCTGTTACCTCCGTATACACTTACTTTCCCTAGGTTGCTAAGTGTCAGTAGTATAACGCCGTTTGCGAGAGTTTGTATTTGCTTTAGCGTATTAGCGTTGGTGACAGCGATCGATGTAAGCACGCAATAGTTCAATTTCCGTGAATTTAAGTTTATTACATGCGCTGTCCGATAATTCTCCACCGTGCTTGCCGATCCTTCTTGCTAATGTTGACTTTTGAGCCAGCCTATTTCGCAAAGCTCCTGTAAAACAGTCTATAGATGTAGATATCAATAGTGTTTTTTGTGCGCGGTTTTATGAAAAAGAAAGCGCACAAACAGAATGTTATATGCTGCTCAAAACACGTGCGCTATGTTCCGGGACTGAAACGCGTATACGTGAATTTACGAAACCCACCATCTGATTGTTACATCGAATCTCTCAAGTGAATTTCGGTCATGCTTGTCCCGATCAAATCTCCTTTATTATATACAGCAGGCTTCTGAAAAGGCCGGCCGATATCAGCCATGAAATGCTGTGGTGTAGTATACAGTACTGCTTGCTGGCCTAATTGGTATTTACTTAAGGACATGATAAACCCGTGACTAGAAGAGCATACAGACAAAAGATTGTTCTTGTGTCTCTACATTTTGTGTATAGGTTCTTCTAGCGGCGGCTTTATCACGTCCTTAGATGTAGTCAACGTTGCCTCGAGGACGCAAGAAATTGCCCAATGTTTCCTGTGAAACAAGCATTCTAGGCAAATATAGCGCCGTAATTTGCCATTGTTGAAACGATGCTAAAGCATGGTAAAATCGGCGCCACATTTGCCGGTTAAAAGTTATCGGCTCAGCCGACGTCGGCTGTTAATTGCAAACTTGCCACAGTGTTGCAATAGAAGGCGCCGGCTTAGCCATTATAGCCTATAGATCGGCACTGTCGGCGCCATATTTCCCGCTGGAAGCCAACGGCTCAGTCTATGTCGGCCGTGGAGGGCACATGCGGCTTCATATTGCCGATTAAATTCGACAGCCTGCCGATATTGGCGAGCAGCGGCTATAGTGGCCCGGCGTTGCTAGTCGTTTACAGCGGCTTAGCTGACACTCTCTTGCCACCAGCAACATAAGGTTGTGCATCGGCCGCGTTTTGTCGCCATAAAACCAATATGGGCCCTATGTTGCGTGCTGCCTGGGCATGAACGATTTCCAGGCGAAAAGGCCAAGCACTAAGATGACCCTCACAACAGTGTTCGCGAGAATCGCAAACAAGCACAATCCATTTATCGCACAAATACACACATTCGTAGCTCACGCGCAGTATATGTGCAAGGTTAATGATTCTCTTCTCGACATGGAATATGGCCACAAAAACGTAGATGTCATCCGTCATGCTGAAATCCATCAGGATTTTGACATTCTCCTAGCTCGGGACGGACTACACCCTAATTATACAGGTGTCGCAGTAGCAGAAATATTAAATATAGCATCAGGAATGAATTTAAGGAGATGCCACCAAGGGCACACTCTAACGAAACGTCCCTGTGAGGAAAGGACACAATATTCGGGTGTCAACTTCAAGGCACCAAGGAAACCGAAAGTGAAGAAGACGAGCAGAGGGCAGGTGGCACGAGACAGGAACAAAACAAGAACAAAAAGAAAGAGAAGACAAGGAACGGCCTACGGCGCGAGCAGGGAGCTCGCGCACGGAAGCCAGCAGGCAGGCGAAGCCGTGTTCCGCTCGGGAAGAAGAGCTCCGGTCGTCGTCCCTGAGGCGGGCGTTGTACCAGGACGCGCCTGCCAATTCCGCCTCCGGTCGCCTGTTCCAGGTTCCAGGACGAGGCCTTCGAAGCGGCTCCTGCCAGGGTGCAGTTTTCCGAGGCAGGTTCGGGAACGAGGCCTACCGGTGCTGTGGACGTGGGGGGAGACTGGCCCTGGACCCCGAGAGTTGCGGCAAGTCGTTGGCTGCGACGTGTCGCTCAACGGCGCCGCACACGATAGCACATCTGTGTGCCGACGACCGGTCTACTCTGTGACGACCAACCGTGCCACCATTACCCTCACATGCCCCGACCAGCGCGTCATGCCGGGAGGACGTTGAACACAAGTGTGAGGCACTGTTTCCCTTTTTTTATACGGGAACGCTTCGCGTAAACAACGCGGCATGTTAGTGTAGTCGGACTTTGGACAGTATTTTGTTCAGGGCGGACTTCAACGTATGTCACATTAAGGTTGCCGACTAGCTCTGTGTTGATAGTTTTGTTTTCGTTTCCCCTGACTTTGTTACTCTTTACACTCCTCTTTAGTGTGAAACATAAAGTTTGTTTAGTTTTCTTCCCCTCTCACACGTTCGCTGGAATCCTGTCTAGTCTGAACTCACCAAACATCGTGACGAGCGTCCATAATCCTTTACAGTCCCATACAGAACAAGACACAACTGTGACAATCGACCAACATTAACAACAACACGCTATCTACCGGAGTTAAAGGGGCCGTCTACCGTGTTTCATCGCTCTCCCGTTTTTTGGCTCAATAGAAAGCGTACCTTTTGAAGTGTCCAAGCGTGCAGTGGTTTCTCCAGAAACTGAAGAGAAATCATTAAAACACAATTTTTTTTATCTACGAAGTCGCTCCTTTCCTAGTGTAGGCATGCCAGCAACATTGGTTACCGCACATGATGCGTCGTCGTCTCCCTGGAAACCCTTTCGGGCGCGGGAGGCTTCTCAACAGGAACCGGCTTCAAGATCGACATTCCAGATGCGAGGACGAGGAGGAGAGGCGAGGGAAAGTCGGCACGCGGGTGTGTGCCTCGGACATGCAGCGCCGCATGCATGACAAGCGCAGTACTACACGCCTTTACAGGCAGACGAATTCGAAGGCAGCGCCACCTGCGCCACCTCGAAAGCAGCGAAAAAAGAACAAATCGCTCTTGCACGCTACAACAAGGTGTCTGTGACTGTGACGCTACAAGGTGAAGTACGCTTGTAAGACATACTAGTTTTTCAGCAGAGTATGCATACCTGCGTGGGCTGGTTCTCGTACACTTGGAAAATGACGAACACGCTGTTGGGTGTCGCTAGCGGCGTTTTTTGCACCACTTCCAGAGCGAAATTAACAACATAATTCCTTTTTTGTGGGGTGAAAGCGTGCTCGTTCCCGTAAATATGACGCACGATCTGCCCAATTTTACCACAATCTTAAAAAATTTTCTGAGCGGTAGACAGTCCCTTTAGGTCACAGGATGCCTCTACTCAGACGGTGGACGTGAAACCAACACAACCAAAAAAACACATGCAACAAGCGGAGGTGACAGACAAGCACTATATTTACATATACCTCTACATGTGTTACACAGACATTGTGGCAGACCTCACTACCAAAACTAGGAGCAGCAAGCAAAGACTTTGAACGAAGCATAGCGCTAGAACACAAGGACAAGGAAGACAACGACACGAGCGCTCACTTTCAACTCATGATTTATTGCCGGAAAGCACGGTATTTATGGACACGCACACAAAAATACCCCGTCATCACACATGGAAACCAGCTGCATCCAGAAAATCCAATTCACTTTGCATCAAAGCAACAGAAGGGCTACTAACGCAACTATCACCTGCTTTTGATATCAGTATAGCTTCAACAATTTCTCTGGTATTTTTATCAGCGCTTCTGTACACAACCACACAATTATAAAAAAGAGGCTGACAACCACAATTGTTGCAATGAATAGAAACGTGTCCATCTCGATAGTGACCTACTTTTTGCTTATGTTCTTTTAATCTCTCGTTCAAGCACCTTCCAGTCTGTCCGATATAAACCTTACCACAAGAGAACGGAAACAGATACACAACTTTCTTTGTACAAGACACGAAATGGGACTGATGATTCTTTTTACAGCATACCTGTTTCTTGGCAAACGGATCTGTAGCTTTGCATATGCTGAGCAATTTTTGCGGGGCAGAAAATACGACATCAATATTAGCTTTGCGTCTGACTTTCTTCAGTGCATGCGACACATGATGTATATATGGCACAACCACCTTTTTCTTGCTATTACAAATAGCTACACACGTTGCATGTTCTTTATTTAACTTGTTCAAGGCGCTTTCTGCTACTGAGACAAGTACATGATTAGGATATCCGGCTTGCGAAAGGCGCTCTGTGTGTTTGTTGAAGCTATCTGACATTTTGTGATGACATGATTTTCGAAGTGAATTGTTTAGGCATAAGTTAACAATGGCCCGCTTGACAAGTTTGGAATGTTATGAGTGATATGGAAGCAACATTTTCTTGTCACGAGGATGATATTCCCAACATATGTGGTCAACCGATAAAAACAATCTTAAGTCCAAGAACTGGATTGCGTTTTCAACAGCAATCTCACATGTGATCATCAAATTGTCCAGATAACGGTTAAATAGGTCAACCACCTTACTGACTGTCAGGGCTGAGTCAAATAAAACTAGATAATCATGAACGTACCGGAAAATCTTTAGGATCTTTGCATCAGACAGGTGTCCTACTAAAAGTCTGTCGTAATAGGCCAAGAGCATATCACTTAGTATGGGCGCTAGGCACGATCCAATACACACTCCTTTCTTCTGAAGGTACATGTGTCCATTACATTCCACAACAGTAGATTTCAAGTAAAACGTTAAAAGTTCTAGGAACCATGCGGCAGAAATACCTGTCTTCGACTCAAATGAAATCGCACCAGAATTATCAATACAATGCTCAACACACTTCGATAAAGGTCCTTGGGGCATAGAGTAATACAGATCTTTAACATCGATGGAGCAGGCTGAGATGCATTTGTCACGGTTAGTTCTTAAGAACTGCACCACATCATCGGAACTTTTTACCATAAGAGGATCGTCAAAACACAAAATTCGAAGCTTGTCCTGAAGAAAAACAGCGAGTTCTTTTTGCCAGGTGCCTCTTTCAGACACAATCACTCGAAAAGGCCACGCGGGTTTATGGGTTTTTACCGAAAATTTGACTGTCAAGTGAAGGTTATCGCTCTGGTCTAGGCAATTCCTTAACCGTGGTAGGTTAAATCGAGGGCACAACTTCTTTCCTTCCGCCTTTACTTTTTTCAGTGAAATGTCGTCGCATCTATTCATTACTGAAGTCACCGCTTGAATAGCCTTAGTGTTTGCATCTAAGGCTATTCAGTAATGAATAGATGCACCTCGCACGCAGTGTGGATGGGGTTGCTCGGTGAGGGTTTCTTCCAGGGAGTTGAGGACTGCATTGACAACTTCGGTTCAGTTGCGTTCCAGAATGCGGCGGCCATAACAGTCAGTGGCTTTCTTGAGCTCGTTGGCTTTTACTTAAAGACAACTTTTGTATCATGGAATGAAGGCACTTTTATTCAAAAAAGAGGAGTGTGCATCGGTTCGTGCATAGCACCTGTTTTAAGTGACATTTTTCTCGCTCACCATGACCGACTCTTGGCTAGCCGCCTCGACAGAACGGCTGTCGTAAAAGTGTTTCGTTTTGTCGACGATTTTCTTGTGCTTTTCGACTGCGGTGATCGGGGCTTCGAAGCTGCCGTTTCAAACATATTACGTCTTTTCGATGAGTGCATGGCACCTCTTATTCTGACGCATGAGCTTCCGCAGGATGCTTCGTTAAGGTTTTTAGATTTGAGATTAAACATCTCACGTGAACACCTTTGCTGGAAATATGAGCCTAGAGGAAGCAAACCCCTTCTACCGTACTTGTCGGCTCATTCGAAGCTCGTAAGGAGAGGAATTGCTTATCATTGTTTAAGAAATGCCCTCCGAAAGTCTTGCGGCCACTCGTTAATCAGCAGCTTCGTTGAGCAGGTTTCCCGTCTGATCAACGCTGGTTTCCCCGATCATGTGCTGGTTTTGGTGGCAGAAAAGTTGCTTAGGACAATTAAACAGGGAAGAGAAGCACCAGTGAACTGCGTGGCTAGTAGCTCAAAGCGCGTGGCTGTGATTCCCTATCTACATAGGATTTCTCACAATTTGAAAAAGATAGGTGATAAGGTAGATGTGAAGGTTGTTTTTTCTGCCCCAGAAAAGCTTTCAGCGCTCTGCAAACGGGTGAAAGCGCAGTCCGCACGAAGGAGCTGCTGCACAATCAAACATAGAAGGCGGTTCGTAGCATGTGTGATAGCTGTCGTTTATTTGCTCCCGTTATCATGTGGCAAGATGTATGTTGGGCAAACGGGCCGGTGCCTGAATGAGCGTTTAAAGGAGCATCATTACCATGTATACTCAGCTGTTCAAGGTCATTTGGGTATCTATTGTAGAGATTGTGGTTGCAGACCGGAATTCGAAAAGTGCACTGGTGTGGCCAAACACCGTCAGCAGCTAACACGGGAGATTATTGAGGCCAATCAAATGCAATTGCTGGGTGATAGATGTATCAGCATGCCTTCGCTTGCTCTGACTAAAAAAGAAATCGAGTTTCTGGCTTTGACACAATAGATTGTGAATTTGGGCTGAGGTGTGGTGTTATACCATATCATGAGATGACGATTGTCTAGCTGTGTTGCAATAGGTTGCGCGATTGCGCGGTGATGTTCTGTCACGAGTATATATATTTCCAGCGTTTTCGCTAATAAAAATTCAGTTGAAGTCAGCTCTCTTTCTGTCCTTGTCTCTTCTTCTGTAGTTACGTCGTAACTACTCGTAGTCTTGCGCTGTGCAAATATGTTGATTCCCAATCACCAACTAGCCCAAGCATCTGTCTTATCACGTGACAAGAAAATGTTGCTTCCATATCACTCATCACATTCCAAACTTGTCAAGCGGGCCATTGTTAACCTATGCCTAAACAATGCACTTCGAAAATCATGTCATCACAAAATGTCAGATAGCTTCAACAAACAGACAGATCGCCTTTCGCAAGCCGGATATCCTAATCATGTACTAGTCTCAGTAGCAGAAAGTGCCTTGAACAAGTTAAATAAAGAACATGCAACGTGTGTAGCTATTTGTAATAGCAAGAAAAAGGTGGTTGTGCCATATATACATCATGTGTCGCATGCACTGAAGAAAGTCGGACGCAAAGCTAATATTGATGTCGTATTTTCTGCCCCGCAAAAATTGCTCAGCATATGCAAAGCTACAGATCCGTTTGCCAAGAAACAGGTATGCTGTAAAAAGAATCATCAGTCCCATTTTGTGTCTTGTACAAAGAAAGTTGTGTACCGGTTTCCGTTCTCTTGTGGTAAGGTTTATATCGGACAGACTGGAAGGTGCTAGAACGAGAGATTAAAAGAACATAAGCAAAAAGTAGGTCGCTATCGAGATGGACACGTTTCTATTCATTGCAACAATTGTGGTTGTCAGCCTCTTCTTTATAATTGTGTGGTTGTGTACAGAAGTGCTGATAAAGATACCAGAGAAATTGTTGAAGCTATACTGATATCAAAAGCTATAAATCATCACCAGATTAATCATCCCTTCTCATCATCGTTAAATACAGAACTGATGGCTAGTTAATAAGTAACCTTTTTAACATGAACACCGAACACCATGGCTGCAAAGTCCTCTTCGATTTAAGCTACGACATCCTTTAATTTAAAATTGGCTACCCATACCCGCTCGTTGCTTGGCACACGGAAGTCAAGCATATATTACCTCATGAGCCTAAATGAAAGCTGAGGACATGTAGTATTGAAGCAGCCAGGGCTTAAGCTTGTTGAAATGAAATAAATTTCCTGCTTCAACGGCACAATGCCTGGAAAGGTTTGCAGGCAGTATTGTGCACAACACGCTGAACCATTCCGAAATTTCGCTCTATAGTTCCCAGGAATATGCTAAATCTGTGGTATGGTGTACTATAAGGCCCACAAGAGTCGAGAGTCTTCCCACAATGGAAAGCCTTGTGGAGAAACAAGTGCGTCAGGAATTCTCGCTGCTTTACTGGGACGGGCTTGCTGAAAAGAAAAAAGAAAAAGAGGCTCATTCTGGAAACAAAAGTGTATGTTTCACCCAATATTCCTACTGGACTCCTCTTATTGCAGAATTTTGTGTACAAGGCATACTACAGAGATTCTGCTAAGTGTTCTTAGGGCAGGTTTGTGCCGCACTAACATACGTGGGATATGCTGGAAGGCAAATAAACGTGAAATAAAGTTAGAGGTGCAGCTCTATCGTGTCCATCGCTAAACGTACTCTCAAGGTCACTTAAAATAGTTGTAAATATTAGCAAAACGCATTCTGCGATTAACCACGTTGGACAAATGCTTTTTGATGAAACACAGCTTGCTGTGCTCAGTAATGACACTGACACGTCGTCGTCCTGAACGAGGATTAAAAAAATGGGTACCCTAAATGTGCGAATATGACACAACTGCAATTATCATCATATGACGGCGCGACAACCGCAGACTTTCGCTTCAGTAATAACTTGTTGGGATTTACGGGCCGAAGTCATGATGCGAATATAAGGTGTGAATATGAGGGACTCCCTAGTGCTGCGGACAATTCCACCTTTATCGTTCGCATTAACGTACATTTAAAACTACATGGGCCGCTAGCTCGTCTCCTCTACCAAAAGGATTTGTTGTTGAGCTAGTTGGTTCATTGTTTGATGTAATAGTTATGGAGCTAAAACAACGGGACACAGACAAGACAAAACGCACACTGGCGCCAACTTCCAACTGTTTATTCGCGTGAACCGTCGCTGGAATTTATACAGGTTGCCGGCCAAGATAAGCTTTTGCACATATAATCAGTGACCTTGTGGAACAAGTGCGAAATGCACCGTAAACCAAAGAACGACCCTGTTCGATACGCACAATGAACAATGACGTATGCACAAGGACACGCGTGTTGAATTACACTATCAAGCCCGAATGATAGGAAGCTACATTGCGCACAACTAAACTAGTAATAGCTACAGGCTATCTTTCAAGAAGAGGACTTCTTTATCACTTACAATTATGGACGGCGTGCTGATGCACCCATATCACCTGCCATTTTTATTAAAAACTCCTCGATTGTCTCCATCAGTGCGGGTGTGCGCTTTGCTTAAGAAGGTGGTTTGCATGGCGCCAGTATGTGTTTTCTATTCTCTGTGTCCCGTTGTTTTAGCCCCACAACTATTACTTCAACCTCTACCAAAATGCCGCCACCGCAGCCGGGTTCGAGCTGCCGTCTGTGGAGTCAGCAGCCGAGCACCTTAAGCGCGGAGGCGCCGTTACGCTTCGTTTTATATTCAGCAAAAGCATGCAGCTACACTCAAGCTTTATCGCAAGGAAAGGATATCGCACAATATTCCTATCATGCGCGCTCGCGTCAGTCGATCGACTGCCCGTGAAATGACTGCATTGCCCTCACCTGTTTCCAAGCGCACACTTATTTCCCTTGGATCGTTTCTAAATGCCAATACTGCATCTCCTTACCTTTTATTGCGCGGTACAGACGACAAGCGGTGTCGCACGACACCTGCACGTGCCTCAACAGAGCAATACAGCTGCATCACTTACCATTCGTGTTCTGTACTGGGCCGTGCCTGCCTCGGTGTTCGCAGCGGCTCGTTCACTTCAGCCTTCATGGCGAAACCTTCTCGTAGAGCGCTGCGTTGTACTGTCGGCGTAACACACCTTTCGCGTTCACCAAGAAGACCACACGGCGAATCTCGCGGCACAGAAACAGCACAAGCGGCCGACGCGGTTTCACAGCCCGCAGTCGGCATTGGCGTAACACTCTTTTCGCGTTCACTGAGGAGACTACACGGCGAATTTCGCAGCACAGAAACAGCACACGTGGCTGACTCGGTTGAACAGCTCGCAGGCGGCGTTCACAGAATGGCCAAGCCCGCGACGACTGCGCCAACTGCGCTTTGGACCTTCGAGATTGCACAGCGCTTGCGTCTCCTCGCCCATTTTAAATGCGAAGCATTTCTCAGCTTCCTTCGGCGAATTTGAGCATATCTATCTATCTATCTATCTATCCGCCTACGATTTTGTGCTCTCCTGGCCGTTTCGCTGATGCGATGTTTACAAAAATTGGTATGTCACAACATGACTGCCTGACGAACATAAATGGCAGGTCATAGCGGCATGATTTACATGTCACGGTCTTGGTGCTCTCCTGGTCGTTTCGTTAATGGGATGTATACGAAAATTGGTATGACACAACATGACTGCACGACGAACATAAATGACAGATCATAACATGAAGAGCATGATATGCATATCATGAGTCGCATGATTTGCATGCCACGGTCTTGGTGCTGATTGATTGATTTGTGGGGTTTAACGTCCCAAAACCAGCTCTGATTATGAGAGACGCCGTAGTGGAGGGCTCCGAAAATTTCGACCACCTGGGGTTCTTTAACGTGCATTGACGTCGCACAGCACACGGGCCTCAACATTTCGCCTCCATCGAAATGCAGCCGCCGCGGCCGGGATTCGATCCCGCGACCCTCGGATCAGCAGCCGAGTACCATAGCCACTAGACCACCGTGGCGCGGCCCGGTCTTGGTGCTCTCCTGGCCATTTCGTTCATGGGATGTATACAAAAATCGGTATGCCAAAATATGAGTGCATGGCGAACAATAAAGACAGGTCATAACATGACAATCGTGACACGCGTGTCATGAGCGACATGATTTACATGCCACACGTTTCGTTAATAGGACGTATACAGAAATTGGCATGCCACAACATGACTGCATGACAATCATAAATCACAGGTCCAACACGAAAATAATGACCTGCATGTCATGAGTGACATGATTTACATGCCACGGTCTTGGTGCTCTCCTGGCCCTTTCGTTTACAGTATGTATACGAAAACTGGTATGCCACAACATTACTGCATGACGAACATGACTGATAGGTCACAACATGAAAAGCATGACATGCATGTCATCGACGGCGTGATTTACATGCCACACGTTTCGTCAATGGGATGTATGCCAAAATTGCTATGGCACAACACGACAGCATGACGAACGTAAATGACAGGTCATAACATTAGAATCATGACACGCGTGTCATGAGCAGCATGGTTTACATGCCACAGCCTTGGTGCTCGTGCGGCCGTTCCGTTAATGGAATATATACGAAAATTGGTATGGCAGAGCACGACTGAAGGACTATCATAAATGACAGGTCATAACATGAAAATCATGACATGCATGTCGTGATTTTAAATATGTCATGACCGGCATGATTTACATGCCATGGTCCTGGCACTATACTGCAGTTTCGTTAATGTGATGTATACGAAAATTGGTTTGGCACAACATGACTGCATGACGATCATGTATGACTGGTCATAACATGAAAATCGTGACATGCATGTCATGAGCGGCATGATCTACGTGCCACTCGTTTCGTTAATGGGATGTATACCAAAATTGCTGTGGCACAACACGACTGCATGACGAACGTAAATGACAGGTCATAACGTTAGAATCATGACATGCGTGTATGAGCGGCACGGTTTACATGCCACAGTCATGGTGCTCTTGCGGCCGTTTCGTTAACTTAATATGTACCAAACTCGGTATAGCGAGACACCAATGCAAATCCATTTTGCGTTCCTGATGCGTGCTTCACATTTCCTTGATTGCCACTGCACGTGGGATCTGCCAATTTTTTCTTTTTTTTTGCATACCGGCAGCGGGCGCATGCGCACATGTATTCGGCGGCGCGGAAGGCGCATCACGGCTATTTTTTTTCGCTCGGCATTCTATAGCCAGCACGCTAGCCGTGACGTTGAGGGGTACCCCCTCCAGGCAGTTCGTTTTCCAGTACCCGACTAAGAGTTAGGAGAGAAGATGGTGGCGCGTGGAGCGGGCACGTGGGGCACCATATAGAGGAGAAGCAAGGCGGAGTTCCACAAGAGCGGATGTGGCAAGGGAGATCTCCGTCAGAACGACGGTCAGGCATGGTCCCGAGTGCCTGGCGTGCGCCAAAATTCGGGGTGTATGGCTCCGCTTGGCACCGAGCTCCTGACGCCATCTCCATCCAAGGCCTGACGAGCCGCCGACATCACCGCCGGGTGCAGTCCCGAGTGCTGTCCCACCGGACGAGAACCTGTAGAGGAGGTCCAAGACACTGCACAGCCTCGGTCCGCTTCCTTCTTCCTGGAGGACCTAGGAGAAGTAGCACAGTCGGGTGCAGGCCTGAGTGCTGCTTCGTCTCGTCTAGCCACGAGTGCGAGCATGAGGCTCCCCGCGACTCCGTGCCCGTCGTCTCCGTTTATGGCCGGCACCACAGAGAGACCACAGTCGATGCAGCACCATTCGTCGACGAGGTACAGCGATGACCTCCTGCTCGCGCCGACTCTTCACCTACTCGGACTTTTCCCGCATCAAACAAGCCTCGGTGAGACTCTCTCGAGCTGCGACTTCACTCGCGTGTTTCTCTGTGTTTTTCTTCCCTTTGTTCTGAAGTGCTACATGTTCTTATTCATTAAGTTGTATAAAAATTGTAGCTCTGTCCGTGTGTTCCTTTGCGCTACAATTTTTATAGAAGTCATGAACCAACTAGCCCAAGAAAACGTTTTGCTAAGTCATTAAGTTGGTTCGTCTATGTCGATGTTTGTTGCTGTTTTTGTTATAAAGTCTTCACAGAAAGCAGTCTCGCCGTATTGTTGAAAGGGCCACTAAACAGGCTCCTACTTTTTTTAATCAGTCGGCCTCCCCACCCTTCTCTGCCGAGGAGAGGGTAGGCGCGGCGCGCTGTCGAGACTCCGCCCACTTTACAGAACGCGCACCGCGTTTCAGGAACGCAGATCCGACTTGCGTGACGTAACTGACAAGTAGAGGAGGTGATGCGGAGGCCTTCTTTTCTTCTAGGAGGTGTTGGCTCACGCCGGTGGGATGGCCACAGGTTCTGACAACAGACCTGATTTCGACCAATCAACGAGCTACAACTGCGCAAAGTTGTTCACGGTGGAACATGACGACACCTAGGATGTAAGGACGGCTGGTCAATCGCAGGAAAGAGACGCGGGAATTTTTTTCGTTTGAAATACGGCGTCTGTGTAGCGCGCAACGCTGCCATATGCGCAGAATGTGGTCGCCGCAAGCGTCTCTATGATTGAGTTAGCTTGTTTGGGCACGGCCGGTCTGGACGCGAGCGTTCGCTCCCTCTTTGAACGAACGCGCGCGTCCAGACCGACCGTGGTTCGGGTTAAAAAAAAGTAGGAGCCTGTTTAGTGGCCCTTTGAACACATGGCCGTCGTAAGACGCAACGTGCGTTCATCTAATTTCTAAAGATCCCATCACAATGGCGGCGAACGTGGGGCGGAGCTGATGTCTGCATTGTCGAAGAGACCATAGTGACTAAGATATGGGTTTAGAAGAGGTAATTAGTCTCAATCAAAAACTCGCTTTGTCAAGAGACGCACTTTGGGCGTGGATTGAGGAACAGAGTACACGCGATAGGGTGGAGCTCGCTGAGGAACGCAAAGTGCCGCTCGAGGACGCTCAGCTCGATGAACGTGCCCGGGAGACGGAGCTGATGTTAGCATGTGAAAGGCGCGCTGAGGAAGGCGAAGCGCGGCGCGAGGAGGCTGAGCGCGAGGCAGGTGCCCGTGAGGCGGAGCTGGCATTAGCGCTTGAAGTGGCAGCTCCGGAAGAAAGGAACTCGCTGTTCCGCATACGCTTGTTACAAGCTCAAAACATTGCCAGAGATCGCGCGTCTGTGCACGTCGACAATGCCAGTTTTATAGACCACAGTGCCTCAGGGAGGCGCAATGAATTTTACGAAGAGGCATCGATGCCTATGGTAGTGCAGTAACGCTAAGAGCCTAAGAACGAGGCCAAGGAAGGTCCTAAACCAGAGAGAATCATTGCTTCACGTGACAGGATTGGACGGTCAGGTTCCTTTGAAAGTGACCATGGAGACACGTGCGGAAGAATGCGCGCATATTAAACAGGGGCACGCATATATAGGCAGCTCTAGAGAAAGGGCGATGAATATAAGGCAAGAGAACCATTTTAGAAAATGTAGAGATAGCTCTAAGGAACGCTCGCTGTCAACAAGTAGAACAGGTACAAATGAAAGAAATGGCATGGCTGCGGTAGAAGGGTATACGCCGGCTTCAAGGGACGATTACTCGTATTCTTCTGTTGAGTCGCACGCTACTGTCTGAACGAGAAAGTCAGCACCACTAAAGAACACTGAAAAGGACGGGCTTTCGCTTCATTGGGTGGCACATCGCTTGGAGGGGAGACTAACTGTCAAGCCGCTGAAAGAGAATCAGGAAGAGACGTAGGTGAAAGGACGCGAGAAAGGTGTGCGTAAAAAGAGTGGACTGTTGGGCAAGTTGGTGTTTAGACACGGAACTCATCGTGAAAGCGCTACCACACAACACAAGGGAAGAAGAGACGAGCACAGGCGCAAACTAACAATTGTGTCGGTGACACATTCCTCACCTGCTTTTCTCATAAAAAACGCTTCAAGGTATCACGGGCCGTTTCTTGCCTACTTCTGCCAACGATTTTTGCGCACCGGAAACGTGGTTCACAATTCGAGCACGCCGTGCAGTGGTCAACAAGATGACTTCTCTCTTTATTACTAAGATTTCTTGCGTGTTCCCTGAGTCGGTCATTGAGGCAGCGCCCTGTCTGGCCGATACATATTTTGCCGCAGGTCAGAGGAATCTCGTACACGACGTTGTTGGCACACTGAACGAAATACAGCCCCCCTTTTTTTCCGCACAGGTGGTGCGACGGCTCCGCTGAGCGAGCTTCTTTGCGGCCGAGAAAACCAATGGCACGTTCAACCGACTATTATCACGGTAATATAGGCGCAGGAACAACACTCACATTGACACGAGGAGACAGGACAAGCGCTCACTTTCATCTACCTTTATTTTTGGCTACGCCGACAAATACATACACGTACCACACGTATGCTCCATCAGTCAAGCACATCGCCACCGTCATCCAACATCACATATCATTACACACAGCCGTCTAGGTATTTTATCTCTCCTTTTCTAAGATTAACAGATGTTTCACTAATGCACTCTTTGCCCTTCTTGAAAATAAAATATGCTTCTAACAGTTCACGTGCCGTCTGTTCCCTTCCCGTACCAAGAATTTTCGTTTCTTTCCAGCTTGGCTCGCAATCACTACATTTTGCACAGTCTTCTGCCATATTACTTCCACCGTTCTTAACAGCGCGTGCGTGTTCCATTGCCCGGTCATTGAAGCAGCGGCCTGTTTGTCCTATATACGATACACCGCATGTCATTGGAACGTCATAGACCACCTTAGTGGCACACTTAGCAAATTCTATGCCATGTTTTTTCTCGCATTCTCTTCTTTTTACTCCCTTTCTTGACACACGTGAACACAGTTGCCCAAGCTTCTTCGGCGCAGAAAAAACCACAGGCACTCCGTACCTGTTCGCCACCTTTTTCACATGGTGTGCGATTCTATGTACGTACGGTATTACCGTACGTACATAGTATTGAAGACCATCTGCGAGTGCTGTGTTATGTGCTGGATCCTGGCTGGGTGGCTGAGTCCAAGCTTCGCGCCATTACTCGACTGATGGCCAACATGATTGAAGTCACGTGGGCACAGATTCTGCACCAGGAACTACGTATGGCATCAAAGAAGCGGGGTGCACCCCCAGCCCCTCCGAAGAAGAACGTTACGACGGTCGGGGATGTGTTGGTGCCTGAAGATGTAGCAAAGATACTGAACAAAGAACCAAAGTTTTCATTGGAGCCTGACGTGAAGGGACAAGAATGGCTCTCGCTGAACAGACAGATAGCACGAAAGGCCCCAGAGGAAAAACACGAGAAGTGCCTGCTGGATTGCGTAGGTGCGCTCTGAAGGCTGGAGGTACAGCTACTACGAGGAGTGGCAAGGATCCCCTGGGGAAGGTGGTGGACTACTTCCAACGGAATAAACTGTGCCTGCTGCTTTCCGATAAAGAAGGAGGATTCGTGGTCATGGAACAGGGTGACTACAACACAAGAGCGACGGAGGCGATCAGAAAGAACTTCGAGGCTCTGAGGCCAAGTGACACCAAGGTGAAGTGCAAAGCGGCTGCCTTGTGCAGGGACTTGGAACTTAGCAGTTTAGCGAGTGATATTGTTAATACAAAGGGGAATGGCCTTAATGTGTTCTTTACGGCAAAGACACATAAGCTGAACGTGCCGTTTAGGTCTGTTGTGAGTGAGCGCGGTACGTGGCAGCTTGTCCTGAGCAGATATTTACAGAAACATTTGAAGTCACTGGTGGTTTGGGACCCCTTTCTTACAAAGAATTCTGACGAAGTTGTGAAGTATCTCAAGGGTAATTCGTCGGTAGGTTTTGTTTTCTCTGTAGACGTTGAAGATTTGTTTCATTCTGTGCCCCATGCTGACCTGTATATTGCTGTAAGGAATGCAATAGAGGGAGGAGAGGTGGTTGATTTCCAGAACTCCTGCGGTGTGTCGGTTGACAACTTCTTGCGTCTCCTTCAGGTTTACCTGAATGGAACGTTCGTCTCTTTTGAGGGTAATTTCTATCGCCAGAAGAAGGGTATTTGCATTGGCTCCTGCGTGGCCCCAGTATTGTGCAATATCTTTTTAGCCTACGTTGACCGCGACCTTCAGCGCTGTTTTGCGGGAAAAGGTGTGCAGAAAGTGTTTAGGTACGTGGACGATTATCTTATTTGTTTAGACGAGCTAACCGATATGACGTACACTGAAGTAGTGGGTAACATCTTGGACAGCTTCCGAGATAATGGGAAGGGCTTGGTTTTTACGCACGAGCGACCATCAAAAGGGTCGCTACAGTTTTTAGATATTAACATGACACTAAGGGATGACCATGTATGTTGGGAGTATGCCCCGCGTGCCCAAAAAGAGCCGTTACCCTACCGTTCTGCGCAGTCCAAGACTGTCAAGAGGGCTATCACCCATATGTTCTTAGGATCGGCGGTGGCCAAGTCTTGCCCGCACAGAATGCACTCAAGTTTCGGTAGGCAGGTACAGCAGTTGCTTTCGGCGGTCTACCCGTCGGAAGTGATTCTATCTGTCACTGAGGGCCTTCTGAGACAGACAAAGCAGTCACTGTACGGAGAAGTGGTTGAGAAAGAAAAAAGGACCGCCACCAAACCGGTGGTAATACCGTACGTACATAGAATCGCACACCATGTGAAAAAGGTGGCGAACAGGTACGGAGTGCCTGTGGTTTTTTCTGCGCCGAAGAAGCTTGGGCAACTGTGTTCACGTGTGTCAAGAAAGGGAGTAAAAAGAAGAGAATGCGAGAAAAAACATGGCATAGAATTTGCTATGTGTGCCACTAAGGTGGTCTATGAGGTTCCAATGACGTGCGGTGTATCGTATATAGGACAAACAGGCCGCTGCTTCAATGACCGGGCAATGGAACACGCACGCGCTGTTAGAACGGTGGAAGTAATATGGCAGAACACTGTGCAAAATGTAGTGATTGCGAGCCAAGCTGGAAAGAAACGAAAATTCTTGGTACGGGAAGGGAACAGACGGCACGTGAACTGTTAGAAGCATATTTTATTTTCAAGAAGGGCAAAGAGTGCATTAGTGAAACATCTGTTAATCTTAGAAAAGGAGAGATAAAATATCTAGACGGCTGTGTGTAATGATATGTGATGTCCGATGACGGTGGCGATGTGCTTGACTGATGGAGCATACGTGTGGTACGTGTATATATTTGTCGGCGTAGCCAAAAATAAAGGTAGATGAAAGTGAGCGCTTGTCCTGTCTCCTCGTGTCAATGTGAGTGTTGTTCCTGCGCCTATATTACCGTGATAATGAACATGCACCATCTAGCCCAGTATGAAGTTTTGTTAAATCAACCGACTAGCCACTTTTTTCAGGCTATGTGTGATCTTGTGCATGTACGGAACCACTTCTGGCCTCTGGGTGCCCACCGGGGACTTCAAGGCATCCTTGGAGCAACCATGCTTCATCTTCTTAAGAAGAGTCTCAGCAATAGACACGACGACCGACCCAGGGAAGCCGGCTGAAAAAAGCCTCCCAAATTGAACATTAAAGCTATCCTGCACCTTGTGAATGCACGACTTCCGAAGCGCAGATTCTAAACAGAGTGTTGCGATGCCTCTCTTTACTGTCTTTGAGTGAGCCGAATTGTACGGAAGGAGCTCTTTTTGCGCACGTGGAGAGTACGCCCAGCACACGTGACCTTCGTTCAACTTCAACTGCAAATCTAAAAACTGAAGCTTACTTTCTTCTGGACGTCCGAAAGTGAAGGTTAGCCCTTTCCCAAGACTTTTAAAATCTTCCAGAACCCACTTTAGCGCATGCTCACACGAGGTTGGGCACTTGTTAACCAGAACTTGTCCTGTTCTTGCAGCAGTTGTCCTGTAATGACGAAAGAAATAAGTAAAGAGAAGAAAACTGTTTGCTGGAAAGGAAAGAGAACGCCAAAAAGATGGTGGAACAGGGAAATCAGGGAAGCGATCGAAAAGCGACGTAAAGCATCAAGGGAGCACAGGCAGGCAAAAAGGGAGAAGCGGCCGCAAGTGGAAGCCACGGAAAGATGGGAAATATGTTTAGAAAAAAAAATCTATTGTACAGAAATTGGTCGAGGCAAAAATTAAAGGTGAAAGCGAACGCTGGGTGACAGAAATTCATGATAAAAAGAAGGGCGCGCCTAGGATATTTTGGAACCACATAAAAGCGCTAGGTAAAAAGTCTGCACATTGCAACAGCATATTGTTGATGAGAGAGGAAATCAATTGGAAGGGTACGAAGCGTTGGGTTACATCCAGAAGGTAACAGCCGGTTCGTTTAAAAAGATCGTCCAAGAGATTCCCCCAGTGGATAAAACCATGACGGTGAGCGAAACTAAGGAAGAGCTAGAACTTGAGTATTTCAACTGGAAAAAGGCCGAAGGAAAAATTCCAAAGCGCACTGCTCTGGGTTTAGATGGGGTCCCCGTTAGCCTCATTAACGAATTAGGACAGAACACTAAAGAAGCACTATTGAAAGCCGTAGAAAAATGCTTACAGAAGAGGCAAATACCGGACAGTTGGCGAAAAAGCAGAATGAACTATAAAGGCAAAGGGCAAAAGAATAACATTCGCTCGTATAGACCGCTAACCATTACATCGGTACTATACAGGATGGCTATGCAAGCAGTAAAATTAAAAATAGAAGCATGGGCAGAACGTAACAATATTTTGGGAGAATTTCAGAATGGATTTCGAGTAGACAGGCGTTTAGACGATAACCTATTTGTTCTTACTCAGTGTATAGAAATATCTAAAATAGAAAGGAGGCCGTTGTATGTGGCTTTTCTAGACATCACTGGAGCGTATGACAATGTTAATCAGGAAATATTGTGGGAAATTTTGGAAGGAATGGGCATAGGCGACGATTGCGTACAGCTTTTGAGGGAAATATATCGAGAAAATAGTTTGCATAGAATGGGAAGGAATCAGTAGCAGAGAGAACGTTGATATTAGCAAGGGGCTGAGACAGGGATGTCCTTTGTCGCCGCTGTTATTCATGCTGTACATGGTTAGAATGGAAAAAGCGCTAGGAGATAGCAACATTGCTTTTAATCTGTCACACAAACAGGGCGGCTTGATGATTGAGCAGATGCTTCCGGGTTTATTTTATGCTGAGGATATTGTCTTATTCGCGGACAGTCGAGATGATATACAACGGCTGGTGAATATATGCGGGAAGGAAGGCGAGGCTCTAGGACTAGGATTTAGTGTAACAAAATGCGGACTGATGGTATTCAATGATCCCAACGACCAGGCGGTATCCATACAGGGCCAAGAAATACCGAGAGTAAGCGAATACAAGTACCTTGGCGTATGGGTAAATGAGGATGATAGATACATGAAGGTACACGAAAAAGCCTTGGCAGCAAAGGGAAAGAGGGACGCAGCAACAATGAAGCCCAGAGCGTTATGGGGACACAATAGGTACGAGGTGCTTAGGGGTCTGTGGAAAGGGGTAATGATACCGGGGCTTACACTTGGGAACTCAGTGGTGTGCATGAGGCCAGAGATACAATCAGGAATGGATGTGAATCAAAGAACTGTGGAACGCCTCGCGTTGGGTGCCCACGGGAAAACGACAAACGAGGCTGTAAAGGGCGATATGGGATGGGCGAGTTTTGAGGCAAGGGAAGCGCAGAGCAAAATAAGGTTTGAAGAGAGGCTAAGGAATATGAAAGAGAGTAGGTGGGCAGTGAAGGAGTTCCGCTATTTATATAGAAAGAGCGTTGACACGCAGTGGAGAAAGAGAACTAGGAGGCCCACCAGTAAATATACGGCTCTAAGAGAACTGACAACAAAGAGCGTAAAGGGAAAAGTCAGAGAGGCGGAGAAGATTTACTGGAGGGCAGCGATGGAAAAAAAACCGACTCTGAATAACTACCGAGAGGGCAAAAACGAAATAAAGAGGGGGGCATTTTATGATAATTCAAGAGGAAGCGCTTTATTGTTTGAAGCGAGATCAGGCTGCCTTAGAACGCGTATTTATAAAGCGAAATTCGGTAAAGAAGAAGAAAAATGCACATGCTGTGAGGAAGATAGGGAAACGACGGAGCATGTTCTGATTGAATGCGGAAATATCCACCCAGGTGTACGTTTGGGCACCACCCTACAGGAAGCCTTGGGTTTTAGGGCGAACAACGGGAAGCTGAACATAGCCGCGATTGAAATAAGAGACGGTTAGAATACTGGTGGCAGAAAACTAGAGAGAACGGACAAAAATAATTATAAAAAGAATATGGACTTTCTGCCATAAGGGGCAGGGAACTGGGCTAGGAATTTCCGTTTTTGCTATAGTATGATCGATTTGATTGAAGTAAATTTAAAAGGCATGAGGAAAATTTAAAGAGGGGAAAAAAAATGTTCTACGAGCCTGGTGGCGCACAAGTCACCGCCCCGTTACAAAGGGGACGCTCATAGCATCCATCCATCCATTCACGAGGAGCGATATTGGTTACGGACACGGGCGGACATGGCGGCGGCGGCGGCGGCGGCAGACAACTACGGCGCCGTAGTTGTGATCTCATAACAGCTTACGATGTAAAACTCTTAAAAGGGGGGCCATTGCCATGAGTAAAGCGGCCAAAAAACACAGGCTACTAGGCGAAACGGAGAGATCGGCGAAGTGGCGCGGGAAAGCACGCGCCTCAGATGCGTCGACGCTCGTGGCACGCGTCGACGCTCGTGGCACGCGACCCGAGCAGCGATGGGTGATGGAAGAGGTTGAGCTGCCATTCTCTGCGTGGCACCGGTCGACGAAGGGTGTCCCGCCAGCTACGGACTGGTGACGAGGAGACGAGGGCGTCGAGCTCCGGGGTGCCGTCGATCTGGCTCACGATCGAGCGAGGACTTCGGAGTCAACGTTACTAGAATGAACTCAGATTCAAAGCTCCGCCGGAGAGACGGTCCGCGTGGCGGTCGCGAGAACTAGTGGCGCTGTAGTCACGTCTTGCGCCTGCCGTTCGCTCCCGCCACCGGCGCTTGTTGTAAAGGCGCAGTCGACGGGCACGTGGGTTGCAGCAACTGGTACGCTTTGTTCGCTCGTAATTTTTGGAACTGTTTTTGCCCATGCGAAGTGCCTTGGACGAAGACACATACGTCGTGTACGACGCCTAGCCAGGAGCCAGAGGATCGTTTACGCGCGGTATGCCGACTTGCTTTGCGTCGGGGTGCAAGAGCGGGGTGCATCGTTGCAGACACTGCAACGATGACCCCGGTTCACGCCATCAAAAGGCCCTACGAAATTCAGAAGGTGGCAGAAAGCTTGACATTGCAAAGTTGAAAGCTTACTCCGAAATGCAAACTCTGCGACCTTCTTTTTGAGCACGGCAACATTACAAAGCGCTACTTTCACATTTTTGCTGGACAATAAGTTTTGATCCCTCGTGGAAAATGGGAGCTAGCGCTTGGTACGCTTGTTCACAGCACTTCCACCCAATATATCTAAGCCAAAATGTTCACGGTCAAGGCGCAAATCCCCGAAAAAGCGCATGGCGTCCCGCGAAAGCCCAGTGCCCAGCTCGTCGGCGGAGGAGCCGTTAGTAGAACAGCAAGACGAACGACAAGCGATTACCAACATTGCCGGGACATAGAATTGCCCTCGCATCACATTCACATTCGGTCACTTGTCAACTGTCGCGCTGCCTTCAAAGCAATGGCTTTTTGAGTGTTTTTACGACGAGGTAATTAGGTGCGGAATATTTTACACTCCCCGGCTTGGGAACGGAGACTTCCTTGTGCAAAAAATTTCACAGCATATCCAAGGAGTGAATGATGATGAGTGGGCGAAGCTCCGGATGTTCATCGTAGATCGTGCCGAGTTCCGAATTAATTTAGTTAACGCGCACGCTACGAATCCTTATGGTTCAACTACGCACAAGTGAAATCTCCCACCGGCACTTCATTGCAAGTCAAGATACAGTGCCTATATATATATATATATATATATATATATAATTCGGGGAAGAAGTTCTGTGGGTCCGGTGCGAAATTCGTTTCTAAACTATATATATATATATATATATATATATATATATATATATATATATATATATATTGGTGGCCGGTGAACGGTTCTCCAGCGTTCGCAGTCGGTAT
Organism: Hyalomma asiaticum; assembly: GCA_013339685.2. NCBI lineage: Eukaryota > Metazoa > Arthropoda > Arachnida > Ixodida > Ixodidae > Hyalomma > Hyalomma asiaticum. The sequence goes on from CM023487.1 coordinate 89,547,932, forward strand.
TTTTCAATCAAGAAACTCGCAAGACGCTGCCTGCGTCAAGCTTGTCTCTCGCATGTGAGGGCGCGTTCTCCTTTGCGAGCGGGTAGCGCGTGCAACTAAGTAGTAGCGCGTTCCTATACTCGGCGACAGCTTTTCTTGACATTGGAGCGAAGGCTACGGAGGCGGGGCCTCCGCACATTTGTGTTACTACGCAAGTAGTCCGGCAGCTTGCAGCCGATTTCAGTTCCAGTTTCGGTTTTCGCTTGCTCGCAGCGCTAGTGTGTTTAGCAAAATGTATGCATGCAAAATGGGAATGTCAGAGTTAAACTTTGATGAGAGTGCATACATATTGCGCATGAAGTAGCCGTGCACTTTGCGCCGCAATGCTGCCAACGCAAACGTGTCGTAGCACAGCAGCCTCGTCTTGGCGGTCATGCGCTTCCCAGCTTCGCCCGAGATATCCAGTTTCTTACGCTTTGGAGAGGAAAGTGGGGCCCGCAGAGCTTCAGCCTTGATTCGTGTTACCGTTCGCATACTCACTCCGGTGAGTTCGGCGACAGTCCGGCACACAGAATTCGTCGACAGCTCGGGCTCACGGCGCCTTACTCCAGCGTAGACGCTGCAGATAACCTGCTTCGTTTGCTTGGAGACCCACTTCTTGTCACACTTAGCGTATAGCCTCCTCGGAGAACTCAAAGGAGAGTTCGCGGCCGCACACGGTACCGCCGGCACCGGGGACGCCATGTTTACTGCAAGAGCAAGCAGCAGACGCAGCAGGTGTGCGGAAAACGTGGCGCCGTCCAAGAAATAAAAAAGGAAAAAAAAACTAGGGCGCACGATAACTTGTTTTCCATGAACAGCTTCCCATACTTGTTCTATCCTTTTAATGAAGAACGTTTTATTTATTCGGGCCAAGTAGCCATTAGAATCAGAAAATAAAATAGGTACTATTTCCTGGCGCGCGCGCATGCAGGCGATTCGGCTCTGTAGCTTCCACAGTGCTGTCAAGGAAAGCTGTCGCCGAGTATAGTAGGTAACGTGCTACAACGGACAGACAGACCCAAACCTTAAGGAGCTTCGCCCAGAAAAACAGTTGTAGTTGATGAGCAGTTTAACTGCACAGTGAACAGCTACAGAACGTAAAGCAAACGGCTGTCGTACAGTCAAAGCTGTGCTGCGGGCATGGGACATCTAGTCACACGAAATTCTCAAACAGATCTCAGAAAATTCATTAACCCCATCTTCCCGCATCCACTTACTCTGGACCCCTGGTCACACCTCGCTGCCGGGCAATGAACGCGCACAGGCAGTTGCTCGCGAAATTTCCCTCTGGGCAGCTCGGCAAGGTGAGGCGACCAGTTCAGGGTGGGGGGATCCTCTGCTCCGTTACAGAGACATCCTCCATCATTATACGCGCATTCGCTGCACTTACACCGTGCCACCGCCGTCCTTCTCGCGCGAGAGGAAGCAGTGGCTCTCCGACAGTTACAAACCGGAACGTTTCCAGATCTTGCCTCCCTGAATAAATTCTATCCACACCGTTATGCAGACCACTGCCCAGGCTGTGGCATGTCGCCCTCAGTCTTCCGTGTTACGATTGAATGCACCGCAAAACTCTTCCCTCCCTTGCCGACAATCCTCTACCCGCTACGCAAAAAGGAGCTGTGGGAGGATGCCCACCGCGACGGACCTCCCGGGGTCCTACGAGCTATAACACACCGGGCTCGAAGCATCGCCGGAATCATCCTAGGGACTCCGGACCAGGGGTTCCTCCCATGCTGCTCCTTCAACTCCTTGATATTAATAATAATAATAAAGATGTTTCACACACTATCTCTCTCTCTCTCTCTCTCTGCGAAGTTGATGAACTGAAGGTGTGTGAACGATAGCGACAGAGTACGCGCAAAAAACTGCTTGGTTCTCACGTCACGCCAGATCTGTCCGAATTGTTTAAGGCACCGTAGAAAGGAGCTACTCCAGACACCAGCGAAGGCAACCATTAAGAATTTTAAGATGAAGAATCTCAGAAGAACGTTGCTTAGGGCCACAGCAGCTCGCGAGAAGCAGGAGAAACAAATCATGGAACTGAAAGGAGTGATAGAAACGACCTCGGAGTAGTGCCTGAACAAGCAGCTGGACTGCCTCCCACCGCTCGAAAAGGTGGCGGTTGCAAATGCATTTCGCAAAATCAAAGCAAAAGCACTGCCTGGAATGCATACATTGCAGTATGGTTGCTTAACTGCATGCTTGTACGAATCGCCAGCCCACGGGCGTAGGCTGGCGATAGACCTGAACATGCTACTAATGCCAACCACGAACCGGCTGGCACAAATACTGGAGGGCATTTGATGTAAATATGGATTTGAAGCCGTCTTTGTGGAATACATACAACGTCAAATGAGCAAGCAGCTTGGGGACGCTCGTTTTCGATGAAATGAAGCTTAGGCATTCATACGAGTTCAACAAATCTACCTACAAAATAGACGGCTTTGTTGATTACGGTGGGATCGTGAAGGAGGGCACAGCTGCCAGTCAGCCGACCATAAGTTGGTGGTTATGTTCGTGCCCATGTTTGAAGGATGAGTACAGTCTATAGCAAGTTTTGCCACAAAGGGCGCCGCACCTGGCCATGTGCTGGCCGAGCTTGTCCTCGAAGCCGTTTTGCAGCTGCACAAGTACGGTGCGGCCGTTATTGCCATGGTGGGCGACGGTGCCGGTAATAACAAGTCCATGTGGCATCAGTTTGGCGTTAGTGGTGCCATTTCAGACACCAGGCATAAAAATTCAACGCCCGGGCAGTCCAATGAGCAATGCATGCGGGTCGATGCATACAGACGACATTATACATATTGTCACGGTGCAAGAACACGGACGAAGACGACGATCCCGAGGGGAACAAAGAAGACACAGGAGTGGGGCGCCGGCTGACGGTCCGCCATTGGGGCTGCACCGGCTAATCACTCCGTTCTAGAATACACTACCGTTAGAAGCGTATTCCTGTGCCCGTGTTCTTGCGTGTTCTTGCGTGCCCGTGTTCTGCGTGTTCTTGCACCGTGACAATATTGTAAGGCAGGAGCACAGCTATTGTCTCGTAGCCTTTATGTGGCCGAGCCTCGAGCAGAACGAAGATGACGCTCACAGTGATGATGATTATGTACAGGTGAAGAAGATGACCGATGAATGTTTTGCTCACATGAATTCCCCCTCGCGCGAAAGCGGCCAACCTGGCCGCTGTCTATGGCGGGGAAGTACATCGTATAAAAGGTTTAAAACGGGAGACATGCACAACCTCCGTACCACGGCAGCGGCCGTCAGAAGGCATGACAGCGGGAGTGACGCGATAGTTCACCGGTGATGTTTGCTCGACCACAATGTAAGGTCCGATAAAACGTGACTGAAGTTTTTCGCACAGACCGGGAACTCGGGTTGGGGTCCTCAACAACACTTCGTCTCCGGGATGGAACGAAGCGACGCGGTGAGATGCGTCGTAGCGAGCCTTGCGTTCCTTTTGACTTGCTTCGGTATTGAGGCGAGCACGGCGGCGACACGTAGCAAGGCGAGACAAAAACTGCTCGCTCAACGATGGCGACGAGTTCACGGGGACATCAAAAAAGGAGGCGTCGAGGAAAGATGCTGGCTGCCGGCCGTAAACCAGAAAGAAGGGCGAGTAACCAGTAGTGCGTTGGACAGCAGTATTATATGCGAATGTCACGAATGGCAGTACGGAGTCCCAGTTGGTGTGATCAGCGTTGATGTACATAGATATCATATCGGAGAGGGTACGATGAAAGCGTTCTGTGAGGGCGTTAGTCTGCAGATGATAGCTGGAAGTCGTCTTATGGATAGTGTTACAAGTGAGGAGGACGTCCTCATGCAGCTTCGACAGGAAAGCCTTGCCGCGGTCACTCAAGAGCACGCGCGGTGCGCCGTGCCGCAAGAAGATAGCTTCCAAGAAGAAATTAGCGATCTCTTCCGCGGATCCAGAACGTATCGCCGCCGTTTCGGCGTACCTTGTCAAGTGGTCTACGGCCGTGGCTATCCATCTCTTTCCGCCAGCTGATGTTGGCAACGGTCTGTAGAGATCGATCCCAATCACTGCAAATGGAGTGTCCGGACATGGAAGAGGTTGCAGCAGCCCAGCAGGTGGTAAAGTAGGTCGTTTGCGGCGTTGACACAACGAACAAGAAGCGATGTATTTCGCGACGGAAGTGGCAAGGCCAGTTCAGGCAAAACGAGTGCGGATGCGGTCGTAAGTTTTATGAAAGGCGAGATGACCAGCCGTCGGATCGTCGTGAAACGTCTGCAATATCTGTGCCCTGAGTGATCGAGGAGCGACCGGCACCCACCGCTGTCCTTCGGGGTGGAAGATGTGACGGTAGAGGATTGAGTTTGCGATCTTGAAATTCTTTAACTGCCGACGGGTCCGAGAATCAGCAGGACGAGAGGAACCATGGAGGCGTTCCATAACTGAGTGGCAGTAAGCGTCGTTGCGTTGGTGTGCCGCGAACGTGTCGGCGTGGAAAGAAGGACGCTCGTCGAGTGCGGCGAGTGACAGGACTGCGGATGATTCGTCGACAGGCTTGCTCACGGTGCGTGGTAGGCAGGGAATGTCGGAAGGGGACGGTAGCGGGCAACGACTGAGGGCATCCGCATCATTATGCTTCTTGCCGGATTTGTACATGACGTCGAAGTCATATTCTTGAAGACGTAGTATCCAGCGACCTAGACGTCCGGATAGATTCTTTAATGTCGATAGCCAGCACAAGGCATGGTGGTCGGTGACGACCGTGAAGCGGCGGCCGTGGAGATAAGGTAGAAATTTCTGTATGGCCCAAACAACGGCAAGACATTCCTGTTCGGTTATCGTGTAGTTTTTTTTCTGCCGAAGTCAGTGTCCGACTTGTGCATGCGACCACACGTTCTTCAGAAAGTCTCTGTCGCTGTATCAGAACCGCGCCGATTCCATGGCCACTGGAGTCAGTATGGAGTAGAGTGGGTGCGGTGTTGTCAAAATGACAAAGGACCGGTTCCGACGTGAGGGCACGCTTCAAAGTGTCAAAAGCCGTTGGCAGTCGTCGGACCATACATACGGAGTTCCCGAAGGGAGTAGACGGTGAAGCGGGGCCGCAATCGTAGCGAAGTCTCGGATGAAGCGGCGGAAGTACGATGCGAGGCCAAGAAAGCTGCGCAGCTCTTTGAGGCGCTGAGGCCTCGGAAATCGGAGGACGGCGGTAATCTTATCGGGGTCAGGCCGAATGCCGTCTTTGCTGAGAAGGTGGCTCAGTACTTTAATAGTTTTGCTCCCAAAGTGGCACTTCTTGGTGTTGAGCTGAAGACCGGCTGCAGAAAGACACGTGAGAACTTCGTCTAGGCGCTGTAAGTGTTGTGCGAATGTTGAAGAAAACATGACTATGTCGTCAAGGTAACATAGACAAGTCTTCCACTTGAGGCCTCGCAGCACAGTGCCCATCATTCGCTCAAAGGTTGCGGGGGCATTGCAGAGGCCGAAAGGCATAACATTAAATTCGTAAAGTCCATCAGGTGTGGCAAAGACAGTCTTTTCCTTGTCCGCCTCATGCATGGGGATTTGCCAGTAACCGGAGCGTAGATCAAGACTGGAAAAATATTCCGCTCCTTGCAATGAATCTACCGCATCATCAATGCGGGGCAAGGGGTGCACGTCTTTTCGAGTTATCTTATTCAAGGCACGGCAATCGACACAAAAGCGCACTGAGCCATCTTTTTTCTGCACGAGGACGACAGGTGATGACCACGGGCTTGAGGAGGGCCGAATGACCTTTCGCTTGAGCATGTCGGCGACGTGCCTGTCGATGATTTCGCGTTCGGTGGAAGAGACGCGATACGGTCGGCGGCGCACAATAGTACTTCCATCGACGTGTATGCAATGGGTTGCCGCCGAGGTCTGTCCCAAAAGAGGAGAGTCTACATCGAAGGAAGACTTGTGTTTTGACAACAAGGCAAGCGATTCATCTCTCTGCGGCGGAGTCAGGTCCGTACTGATTGCGCTAGCAAGGGTAGAGGCAGGAGCACTATCTGCAGCTGGGCGTTGTGGCGCCGCAGCGGAGCTCACGGTAATCACAGAAACAGGCTGGGTGTCGGCACCGGAAACCACAACAGCATCTTTAGGGAGCAAAATTGGTTCATTGGTAACGTTAAGTACAGCGAGAAGAGCCGTGCCGTTGATGAATCGAACAAGACTGGAGGCTATTGCAATCCCTTTCGATAGGTAACATGCTGACGGAGCTACGACAACGTCACCGCTGCCGATTACGTCAGAAGCAACCGTCAGGAGTTGCTCGTGGCCAGGTGGAACTACGCAATCAGTTACGGTTCGAAGACAGTGGCGGGACTGGACTTCTGTGTCGACATCATGAGTCTCCCGCATGTGCACAAGACGTTGTCGGCAAGAGATGAAGGCGGCAGCGTCTGAAAGAAAGTCCCACCCTAGAATGAGCATATAGGCGCATGAACGGAGCACGACGAACTGAATGTGGTGGCGGATCCCATCTATAAAAACTCGGACGGTGTACTGTGCCGACGGTCGAACTGAAACATTATTTGCACTGCGTAAAGAGGCTCCACTATAAGGTGTGTAATGAAAGAAAGTAGTAACCTTGCGTAGACGAGAACACAAGTCAGAGCGAATGACAGAAACAGCTGCTCCCGTGTCGACTAAAGCTTGTATGGGCACACCTTCAGCATACACTAATAAAGAATTGGCCGGGCACTTTGGAGGTATTGTGTGTTGTCCAAGCGATGCAGTTTTTCCTAAAAAAACTGCAGCAGCTAGTCTTCCGAAGGGTAGTCAGAAGCGTGGGTGACTGGTCGCAAGGGCGATGTTGAGCGCCGAAGAGGAAAAGGAGAGCGTCGGCGCCCTGGACAGTAACTCTGAGGAGCGTCGTGTGGAGAAGGTGGTGTGTGGAGAAGGAACGCGTCGACAGGCGGCGGTGGTATTGACTTGGAGAGAATGCCCCGTCCCTCTCGTAGACATCGTAGCCACGGCGTTCGTCCTGTTGGCGTTTGCGACAAAACCTGGAGATGTGCCCTCGAATGCCGCAGTAGTAGCATACTGGCCGGGACGAGCGCCAGGGTGTGTAAAAGGCTGGGACATTGCGCAGTGGGTGCAAATGCCGCTATGTTGCTCTGTACAGGAACAGGCGGCGCGCGCTGCGCAAAGGCGGGTTGCATGGCCGCCATTTGTGCATAAGTGGCGGGAGGGGATGGCGGAGGTGGCGGAGGTGGCAGCGTCGGGGGATCGGAGGCCACAGTGCAAGCCATAGCGGACAACTCCTCTTTGATGATGTCGCGCAGAGCATTAGGGGGGGACGACGATTGCGGAGCCGGCGAACAAGAGAGTCCTTGCGCTTGTAGCTCTTCGCGGATCAAAGTGCGAATCAACGTGCGCAAATCAACATCCGTAGAAGGTTGGGTGTCACAGGCGTCTGGCTGTAACCGAATGGCTTGGAGTTCATCCAGATGCCGACACGTTGCGATGATATCGTCGACGGTGCTGGGGTTCTTGATCGCCAAGGCATTGAACGCAACGTGTCCTATCCCTTTCAGAATATGCCGGACGCGATCCGATTCCTTCATGGCCGAGTCCACGCGGCAGCACAACGCGAGGACGTCTTCGAAGTGTACGTTTCTCCTGGATGTTCCACGCGCCCGTCGAGCTTTCGCTTGGATACTTCGGCATGGATGTTGGGAATTCGGAAAATCCTGCGAACTTGTTGGCAGAAATCAGACCAATCGGCGAAGCTGCTCTGGTGGTTAAAAAACCAGGTTTTAGCGACGTCGGACACATAGAAGCCGACGTGACGAAGTTTCTGAGGGTCGTCCCAGTGGTTGTACGCGCTCACCCTCTCGTAATCCTCCAGCCACTCTTCTACGTCGTCACGCGGGAGACCAGAGAAGATGGTGGGTTCACGCTGCCGGGCGGTGATGGTCCATGAGGGAGCAGCCAGGTGAGCAGGGACGTTGATGCCCGAGGGGCCAGGCTGCTGTTCGTTACCCATGGCAGTGGACAGCCGGAGCAAACGGCGACCCGAACGTAGCTCCAGGGAACCGCGTCGACATAGAGGACTAAGGGATCGAAAGCACCTTCCACCACTTTGTAAGGCAGGAGCACAGCTGTTGTCTCGTAGCCTTTATGTGGCCGAGCCTCGAGCAGAACGAAGATGACGCTCACGGTGATGATGATTATGTACAGGTGAAGAAGATGACCGATGAATGTTTTGCTCACAATATCTACTTAAGTAGTGCACAAATGGGATGCGGGAAATGATGCAGTGTTCAATTATTTTTGCACACTGGACGGACAATAAATGTTTAACTTTCGCAATAGGACTACTAGAAAGCCGCCGCGCGAAATGCGCTTTGGACCGCCGCTGTGCTTCGTCGTAGCAGACGACGCGCCGAGAGTAGCGCAAGACGTGACTGCAGCGCCGCAAGTTCCCGCGACCGCCATTCGGACCACCCTCCTCCGCTGGCGGAGATACGGAGCTGCGAAACTGAGTTTATTCTAGTAACGTTGTTCGGAGTGGCAGCGGCCGAACTGCAGCAGTTCCCGGTGTACCCGCAGCGCTCCACCTTCGCCGGCAGAACGGGACGACCAGCAGAAGAATCACAGCATAGGGCCAGGTCATTTTGGGGACCAGACATCACTTATGAGGAGGCCGAGGCTAGGCCTAACAGTGGTTCGGTGATATGCCACGTCACCCGAGAAGCAAGGCGACCGACATCGACGGACTTTGCGTGAGCGGCGGCCACCACTAGCACCGTTTGTCGACGACGGCGACGTGGACGCGACACGCCGAGAGGACGCCGGTTCTGAACCTGCACCGCGCCGAAATCAACGTAAGAGCGTCCAACTTCAGCTCAACGGCTAGCAGCTACCGCGCACGTAAACGCGAGGCCCAGTGTTAACGGACTCCCGTTGGAACTGCGCCCAACGCGGAGGATCTGTAGATTGGCTATTTCGTTTTTTCATCTAACTTTTTAGTTTTCTCTTTGTATGCGAATTGGTACTTGTTTTTCATGTGTTGATGTGCCCGTTCGTAAAGTAGCGTCTTTGTCAACGCCTTACGCCGCTCACTGTATCTCAATCCATTCGGAGCAAGCGCTCCCGAGATCCCAAACACTCGCGACAGTTTTCGAGATTTACTGGGATAGGCAACCTGCGCGATTGCTCTGAGTTACAGACCCTCTCCTGCGTAGTCATGGGCATGCTCATCTGTTGCTTTTGTCTAAGTATGCAAAAGTTGACATTCGCCTTGTTTGGAATGCTATAACCTAAGTGCACCACTAAAATAACTGGTCGCTGATTTCGATTGCGACTATGGACAACGGATTTAACTAGTAAATGTTCCCGCGGTAGTGAGTTTCCATGATGCAGTGTTCAATTATTTTTGCACACGATATTTAGTGCCGGAGTTTTGAGCCACCTGAATGAACTCGTTTTTTCTTTTTAATGTAAATTCAAGTTTGTCACTGCTCGATGTTTGTGTGGCACTTCCACGTGCTGTGTTTGAAACGCGGTCGCTAGAACTGTGTGCTGTGAACTGTGCCCTGTGTTCTCGATAAGTGTGTTGTATCAATAGCGCGCACTTACCGTTTTTTTATTTTAAAAAGTTTCAAGCGTCTCCACCAAGTGAACCAGGACGAGTGGGCAAAGCACTGGGGAGTGTTCGGTTTTACCGTAAATCACCCGCTACATTGGCCATTCATTCATGTAATTGAGTGAGAACACGTTTGGATGTTTACACACGCATTGTCATTTACGCTCCTGGTGTTTATGAGGTTCCTGCGCTCCCACGTCTTAGATCGTGCCGTGTACCCGATTACATTTAGTTAACGACCACACTGCGAATTCTTCCTATTCAACTACGCACAAGAGAAATCTTTCACCAGCACTACATTGCAGGATAAGATGCAGTGCCTATATACATGGGGTGGCCAATGAATGGTTGTGGAGCGCGAGCTGTCAGCTTTCTCAATCGAGAAACTCCCTAGGAGACGCTGCCCGCGTCAGCGTTGTCTCTCGCGGGCGAGAGCGCGTTCTCGTTCCTTGCGAGGTGTTAAAGCGTTTCGCCTCGATAAGGTGTTTCGCCTCGATGGAGGCGAAAATGCCAGAGGCCCGTGTACTGTGCGTTGTCAGTGCACGCTAAAGAACCCCAGGTGGTCTAAATTTCCGGAGCCCTCCACTACGGCCTTTCTCTCCTCTCTATCTTTTCATTCCCTTTCCCCCATCCCCACGGACGCTTAGCCGTGCTCCCTACATGGGCTGCAGAAATTAGCGTCCTTTCCTAACCGAACCACAATCATCATCATCATCATCATCATCTCCGGGATAGGCCCACTCATGCAGTCTGCGCTGCCTCCAGGATCGGCCCATTCCCACACACGGTCACACTACCGTGAGTTCGGCCCTAAAGTGCTTCGCACCTAAAATTTATCGAAAGCGGGGCTCGTGTCATGCAAGAAGTGCGCGCCAGTGGTGTTTGTTGCTGTGGCGAAGGCGCAATGGAAAGGACGGTCACGAAGAAGGGCTGGCTCATCACGTGAGCAGTGAGGAAGACGACGACGGGCGGAAATTTTTGGGAACAATTTGGCCGCTAGGAGAAAAGCGAGTGCGTGGTGCCGGGAGCTGGCACGTGCGGCGTCCATGTTTGGGAGAAGCAAGGCGGCGTTCCACCAGCCGGGAGTAGCAAGGGAGCTCTCCATCAGAATCACGGTCGGGCGTAGTCCTGAGTGCCTGGCGTGCGCCAAGAGTAGGGACGTATGGCCCCGCTTGGCACCTAGCTCCTGACGCCGTCTCCATCCAACGGCTGACCAACCGCCCGAGCCTCCTATAGCACCATCGGGTGTAGGTCCGAGTGCTGTCCCGCCGAACGAGAACCTGCCGAGGAGGTCCACGACTCTGTGCGGCCTCGGTCCGCCTCCTTCTTCCTGGAGGACTTAGGAGAAGTAGCACTGTCGGGTGTAGGTTCCAGTGCTGCTTCGTCTCGTCGATTCATGAGTGAGATTCAGGCTCCCCGTGACTCCGGTGTCCGTCGTCTCCGCTCCTGGCCGGCACCACAGACACCACGGTCGACGCAGTACCATTTGTCCGAAGTTTCGCCAACTTGGACCACTCCCGCAACAGACTGTCAACAAGCCTCGATTACACTCTTTCGTGCTGCGATTTGACGTTGCGTGTATGTTTGTGTTTTTCTTTCTCTCTGTTATGAAGTGCTGCACTTACTCATTAACTTGGTTCGTCTATGTCGTTGTTTGTTGGGTTTTTGTTATAAAGTCTTCAGAGAAAGCACCCTCGCCGTATTCTTGAACACGTAGCCGTCATAAGACGCAACATGCATTCATATAGTTTCTAAGAACCCCATCACAACAGCCTAATCGCATTTCACGATATTACCCACGACTTCAACCTTGGGTTACGGAAGTTTCTGGCCAGGCATAAGAAGCTCAGTAAAGAACAGGCAACCACCTAGATGGGACTCCAAACTAACTCCCTCCCTAACCCGATACTCCTCTCCGATATATTCCCCACGCAATTTTCTCGTTCATGTAAACAGTGTGATGAGAGAGCAACCCTTCCACGTATACTCTGGGGGTGGCAACGAAGACCCCCGCCTTCAGAAACTGGGTTAAATCTGCTTTTGCAGGAGTGCGAGGCCCTGATGCACAGTTCAGATCTGGATATACAAGAGCGGGCCTTAAAGTGCGCCCTTGCAGTCACCAGTGGGCTTGACCTGCTGGCTATCTAGTAGACCGTGTAACCCAGCCCTATATACAGCCAATACGACTAAACATAAGCTTCTCTCTCTCCTCTGCTGGATTCCCCGAACGGTTCCGTCCGGGGGTGCTATCTACAAGAAGCCAGGGCCAAAGGGTTGTATTACCCTCACCGAGGGAGCCTTAAAGGAGTACTGACACCAATTTTCGAAGCTGAGTTTACTCCACCATACAACTCTCCTATATGCGTAGACAGCTCTGAGCAAATGTTAAGCTCAGGAAATACTGATAAGATATTTTAATTTGATGTCAAAGTCAATTTTCACATGGCGTCCCTACTGACATCGACACTAGTGTGACGTCAGGCTACAGTACAAATTTTGGTGACTTCACGCAGCAGTATGGCAAGTTGTGATGACGTCAGATACAAAAACATGCAAAATGGCCGCTCGCACGTCACTCTCGGTCGTCTGCTCTCGCCTTTCAGTCGACGTAGTTGAGAGTGCCCGTGAAGCGAGCGAGCGAAGTCTAATTACTCTCTATCGTCGTGTGTGCCCACGTATAATCGTAAGGCAAGCTCGCTATGATGCCGGCATTTTGCCCCTAAAATGCCGCGGAGGTCTCGGAGGCCAGCTTAGCTTATCATGGGCTCCGGAGCCACGCCGACACCCACTGAGCGTGCTGTACGTTACATCTTGCACTGTGCCAAAGTATTTGCTGTCATCGCTACACAAAATTTTGTACATCGTTGACCCCACACTTGCTACAGGCGCTGTGCGCGAGAGACCACTGGACGAAAACGTAACCATTTTTTGCGGGAGCACGTCACGAGGGGCTCATTACTATGCGCATACTGTGTCGTGATGTCAGGCTACAGTAGGAACCAAAACAAGCTTTTAAAGGCATGCTGTAAATAATTTTTCACGGCGCGCTGACGCTTACCAGTAAGTTTTCTGGGCTATGGAGGGCTTGGCCTTTCAATTCACGCAAAAAACGCCAACTGTAAATTTTCGTGGCAGTACTCCTTTAAGGCTCGATCCCCCAACACTCTCTGATCCCCCAGAATCCCTTTTTCGCCTCACTAGGCTAGACCACGGACGGTTCCTCGTTGGAGGGGGTCGAAAGACACCACTGACTCGGGCGCCGCCGTGCACCAAATGCGTGCAGAAGCATACGCCCCTACGGACTAAGGTTGTCTTCGACTGCATGGTTTGGTCCGAGGAAAGCGTGGTGTCCTGTGCATTTCATCCTCAAAACAAACGTGAAGTCAGGCTAGTTGGTTTGGCTGCATTGTTAAAATATTGCGCACACAACGCAAAAGCAAGACAACGTGGTGTACTCCGTTGTATTTTCGTGTTGTATGCGCAATATTTTCATAATGCGTTTCTTCCTGCTTTGCCCCCGTCCTGGGAGCGCTGCACCACTGAAAGATAAACGCGTGCCAACTAGCTCAAGTTTTCCATTTTCCGCAACTGTTTCCGGTCGGTTGCACATCAAGCCAGCGAACGCTTTGACGCCAAGCATTGAAAACCCAACCTACTTCTGTCATGTTGGGATCCGCGTGCCCGATGACGAGCTTTATTTGATCTATGCATATGGGTACAGCCTCTTTTGTCTTCCGGATCCTCGGCTGCGGCACGACCTTTGCCCTGTCCCTGCGCAGAAGGCTGGTGACCGCGCTCCAGAAATCAGTTTAAAACTCTTCCCATATAGTCAAAGAAGTCTCGAGCTTCACAAGCCACGTTTTAGCAGGGCCGTCGAGTGCGAAGAAAGCACAACGATGCTTCATCTCATCATTCCACAAGTTTACTGAAACCACGCGAGTAAAGTGGGCCCGCCAATCTTCAGCTTAGAGTGTACTCGGCTGCATGTCACTGGTGGTTCATGCTTGCCAACGCTGCTTTTCGCCATGTAGTGTCTTGGTCTGGCGTCCTTCAGCGTCCCGGATCCGGCTGTCAGGGGCCCTGCTGAATCCACCTTGCTACTAGACTACCGTGATGGTCTTAATGGGGCATCAGGGTGCTCCAAGACAGGTGCTCCGAGCACCTGTCTTCTCTGGCAAGTGAGGCTGCGCGCTCCATCTGCGCACAAGAAATCAACTCGAGTCATCTACCGTTGGCGATCATCTGTCCGCCCTTGTATCCTGGTCCGGGTTAAGGTACGGCATCGACCACACCCAGGCAGCACGCAGCGTAGGGCCGACATTGGCTCTATGTCGGCAAAGCGCGGCTTATCCACGGCCTAATTTTGCTGGGAGCAGGCTAGTATCGCCTAAGCCGCCGTCAATTACTGGCAACACCCGGCCAGTATATAGTCGCCGCCCGACCGATACTGGGAGGCCGTCGCCTGTAATCGGCAACATGGGGCCGTGTACGTCGCACTACTGCCGAAATCGGCTGAGCAGTTGCCATTGATTGGCAAAAATGGCGCCGATTTTGCCACTCTATAGGCATTAACGGCTAAGCCGTCGCCTGTTATTGGCACCATTGTGCGAAGTAGGCCATCTTGGCGCCGACATTGGCTGAGGCAGCAACCTTCTCCGGCAAATGTGGCGCCGATTTGCCTAGAATGTTTCACAGGAAACACAGCCATTTCTGCCGTCCTCGAGGCAACGTCGATGTGGGCAGCATATAATATTCATTTCACGATATTTCTTTTTTGCGAACCCTGAGCACAAAAAAACATGCATATTGTGGGTGTTTAAAATGCTCCCCTTTGTCATCTGTACATAATCATCATCACAAAGGCTTCTTCTTCATAAGGTGTGGCCAATCTTCTGGAGTCTCTTTGGTGGTTGTGGCGCGCAGGTTCGCTGCATCATCGAGGCCTAATACGACACCGTAACAACCGCAGCCTACAAGTGGGCGAGAGTGCTTTTCGGTCCCCGGTTCTCTACCATCCCGATCTCCCTCCTGGGTCTCCGATCAGGTAGCCGATTCTGCCAGCTCTCCGCCGTCATGTCTCACGATGCGCCAACCGAATTCTTCTACTACCGCCCTCTCGGCCCCGACTGCTGCGCCCATCTTAATTTGATTGTCAATAGGCCCCAAGCGACCCCCACCTATACGCTGGACTCCGCGGAGAGGACGTTTAGGGTTGGCTCAACGACTATGATCGGGTGAGCACAACCAATAGGACAAGCCGCTCAAGCTATGCCACGTGTCCTTTTACTGTATGGGAGTGGCCGAGACTTCGTTTTTCGGTTATGAAATGTACTTTCCGGACTGGCAGTGCTTAGAAAAAGTTTGGACATGTTTTCAGTACACCGGCCGTTCGATCTGCGCTCGCGAAGACGCTCGATACTCGTCGACGGAAACTCGGGGTTCCCTACACCTCGCACATCGAGCATGTCCTCGACCTTTGTTGACGTGTGAACGCGGCCATGACCGAATGAGGCAGAGTTCGGTCGTGCCCTGTCAGCCCTATCGAAGTCGTGCATGCACCATTTGACCATTATCATTAATGCGCAGGTCGAGCGCCTCTTAGATGCAGGTTACCCTAGACTAGCCATAGCCACAGTAGCTGAGCGTATGAAGAAGTCGATTTCGACCGGAACGAAAGCTGTAACATTAACAAGAAAAGAGTCGTGAGTATTCCGTATATCCACGTAGTTTCGCACAGGCTTAAGAAAGTGGGAAGTAGATATGGGGTTAATGTTGTTTTTACGGCTCCCAATAAGTTAGGTAGGGTTTGTGCTGCCGTGCATAGAAGAAATGAGCTGATGGAAGGAAAGAAGCGAACGGATATCTGTCAGATTAAGCATAGGCAAGAACAATTTTACCGACTGTCGCATGGGTGTGGATTATCAGATTCCTTTTAGCTGCGGACGTTTTTATGTAGGGCAAACTGCGCGTTGTATTAATGAAAGATTAATTGAACATAGAAGGTCGCTATCAGGTGGAACGCCGTCTAATCTTTGCACTGCCAGACCTGGCATATCGGTAATAGTGGAAGTGCGTGCGTGAGTCAGCCGTCGATTAGCTTAAACAGAGAGGAGATAGAATGCCTTAGCAGTTGTCCATCGCGTAGACCGGTACGTGTAACCGTTTGACAGGTGGCGCTACCATTCTGAGCATGCGCAGATAAGCTGTGTGTCTTCTTTCTTTTTCGCCTCTGTGCTGCGCTTCAGTTGACAGTGGGCGATCCTGGTGTTCTCTTCTCCCCTTGTGTCCGTGTCTTGCACGCCTGTTCTTTTGACTATGGTCATTGTGCGAGATGCGATGTATATCTCCACCTACTCGGATCACAAGGCCATGGTAGTGTCTATGTACCCCGTCCCAAGTACGCCGTCAACGGAACGATAAGAGGGTGACGACACCGGTGAATGTTTAATGACACTGCGGCGGTCGTACTACTTCCATATGCCCGAAACTAGCCCGGGCATATCTGCATGTACTGCCTGGACGACGATATAGAAGGGGACATGTGAAGTGTCCACACCACTTTGATGGGATCAAATTATGTAAAAACAATATCCGGCCTCCCACATTGCCTCGTTCTTTATAACACAACTCGGCAAAACTAGTTTGCAGCAACAAGCTAGCCAAAAGAAAGCATTGCGTTCTCATCTCATAATATGCTTAGGGATTATCGAACTTTTGTGTTTTTATTACGTTTTTTCGTCTCATTGACGCAGCACTTACTGTGTGCGTCCGAGTTGTACTACTTTCTTTTGTTCAAAGCTAGCTCGATTGTATCACATTTTGCTGATTGTGCCGGTATATCTGTTATTCTCGCCTTTTTATTAATAAAACTAGCCCATTCTGTTAAAAAATGCACGGCATTTACTTATGCGTTCAATGTTTGTTAACTGCTTTTTTTCATCGATGTTTTCCCGATATACTGTTTGTTTGTAAGCTTCTCCTGTTGTTTTCTTGCTTTGGAAAATGTAGTAAGTGTATCTCTTACCCACTCCTGCCTATGACTTCGCATAGAAGTCGGCAGTATTGACTAAATAAACAAAACCTTATATATTATGTAAAGGCAAGAGAGTGCTCGTGATCAGAATTGAGAAAGTGTGGTATGAATAAAGCTGAAAAAATGCGTCGGTGGGGAGGTACTTACCTATGTTTACTTTCCCGCGGTCTTTCTCTGTAAAGAAAGATAAAAATAGGTCATTCACTCTCAGCGTAGCACTTCAGGAAAATACACATGCATTTTTGATTTTCTGCTTCATCCCCGTTTTCAGCGGTTTTAGTGCACACGACTACCAAGGAGTCGAGGCTGCGTGCGGGCTTTAGAAATTGCGCTTTTCTGAAAGAAGTGCACGAATGCGTCTGTCGTCTTCACGCTTCAACTGTGCAATGGTACGGAACATCGTGTTTACTTCTTTTCTATCAATCTGAGTGCGCTTTATAGTGACATAGCCACCGGTTGTAGCAATCAATTTATTTCTTTATTTATTTAGATAGCTAGTGAGTTTTAAGTGCGAAGCCGCTTATGACCGAGGCCTGTCCCACCTCGCAACATTGTCCGCCGTAGCCACGCTAGTACTCGGAGCTGTGCACGCGGTCGCTCCCTTCCGGCGCGTGCTCTAGTTTGAGTGGAGACCGCTAGCGGCGCTGCGTCGCATCGATAAAAGCAATCGCTCTGCCACGGCGCGCGCTCTCCCTCGGTAATCTCTCGCCCCGGCGCAGGCTCGCAAAGTGGCTGCAGCGCGGCAGCGTCGTGAAGCCGAGCCAGAGCTATGAGCTCGAGAAGCTGAAGCGAGATGCCAGCGCCGGCAGGCAGATCCACAGGTAGCGAGGGCTCGCGAAGCTGCAGCGGAACTGCAGTGCCAGTAAGCGGACCCGGAGGCGGCGGGGGCTCGCGAAACTGAATCGAGAGATGTGTGCCATTGATACATTACGGACCACAAAGCCGTTATACTCAAGGGGAAATGTTCTCCGGAGCTTAACGTGAACTACGATGATGAATAAGAGCAACTTTATAGAACTCCCATGGCTAATTCGCATACTACTCAGGGTCTGCTTACGGGGAGATGTGTGCGATTTTTTAATATATTGCAATCAATTTGGTGAGTTCATATAATGAAACATGCGGTTGATTCTTCTGTCCTTTTGTAATCGGTATAATATGAAAGTGGGTTGTGCATTCACATGAGCAGTTGAATGTTCATTGTGTGAGGTATGACGAGGGCCAGTGGCTGCCCGAGACTCAATTATGGCACTTGAATACATGAGAGAAATTTACAAAAAAGGCAAGGCGTTTCGTGGAGCACCAAAAGTAACAAGGAGCAACCACGCCTGTGCGGAGCGCACAGGAGCGCCCTCTGGCTCCCTCGAGACTTGGCTTCGGCCCTGCTTTTTGTCGTAGCAGGCATTCATGTGTCGATAGCAATCAGATTCCTCATATCCAGCCCCTCTTCGCTTGACCAAGAAAGGGACACTGCCTGTCGTCTTCACTGCGAGAGAGAGTAGTCCTTCAAGCGCTCGGGTGGACACTTTTGGCGATGGGATCGCAACGAGGGTGGCTAACACAACTCACTGTGACACTATGAGAGCAGGAGGAGTCACCCAAAGAAAAATCATGGAGGGGGAAGCGAAAGGCACGGTACAGAAGAGCGAAACAAGCGACACGGGCGCTAACTGTGAGGTTTATTGTAAATGCCCTCTGGTCCTTTCAGCGCCTAATAAGCTACAGAAGCTTTGACCTAGCATTTGTGCTAGAGGACCGCAAGGGTGTACGACACAGCACGAGTCTCCCCTCTCAAAGTGCTCAATCGGAGTCGTATATTCGATTCCTTTGTCCTGCGGGAGGATCTACATCGGCCACACTGAAAGATGCCTGCCTGAACGACCGTCTTAGGGAGCATGCTGTGAAGGTAAAGAAGAGGGAGACAAGCACGCAGTTTTATTTGCGCATGTAACTGCATGCGATAAGTTTGCATTCATGAGAATTTCGTCTCATGCAGACCGTTGCCTGATTTATCCTTGTTAGTCTATTGCTTCCTCGGCTCTTCCTTAAAGTGTTTGTTGCGCATGCGTCAAGACGCATATATACGTCGGTTGGTGACCTTCACAATAAACAGTTGGTAGTAGCGCCCGTCTTGTCTGTTTCGTTTCTTCTTGTGTCCCTGTGTATTTCGCGCTAAGTTGAACTTTTCGTGATGCGTAACCAACTAGCCCAGCAGTCGTCCCACTATTGTAAATACATCGTCGCAGGAAGACAACATGGGCATTCGTACACAATCCTGAACAATTAACACGCTAACAACACCCAAGATAATCACACCGTTACATAAAAAACAAGTGCGAAAAATTTATACATCCACTCATTAGAAAGATGCCTGACTCGAGCATAACAAAACTTGAGTAGCTCGGGAATGACTAAATGAATAGGTGCCACAAACTGCAGTGAGCATGACAGCTCAAACGCGGTTACTCAGAAAACCCATTCCTTTTCCAACAGAGAAATAAGTTTCTCTGTTGTGTTTGTCCAACAGAGCTATACTCAGGTGCCACCTCAGCGCTACTATAGTTTCATTTGAAAAGAAATTGTATTTGCGGAAGTAGGGCATCTGCATAGGAGCTTGCGTAGCGCCGGTACTGTGAGAAATTTTTCTGGCGAACTTTGACTGCCGATTAGACGCAGCCGATGTAGGCATAGTGAACGTATTGAGATACGTAGACGATTTTTTGTTTATGTTAAATTTTGACCGCGTTGACTAGTTCATCTCTGATAGCTGCGTCGACTGCAGAAGATTTTAAGAAGTTTTCTTCAAGATTGAATTTCACGGTCGAATTACAGTAAGGCCAAGCGACACAGTTCCTACACCTTCGTTTATTTTTTAATGAAAGTGACACATCTGCTGGGCTTACATGCGAAGAACCAGGAAAGCCCTTCTTCCGTTCAATTCTTCGCACTCTAAACCCATTAAAAGGGGAATCGCGAAATCTCGTTTCAAATTATCCTTTGCGAACTTTTGTGAAAATAATTTAGCGGAAAGCTTTGATCATCAAGCAGCAAGGTTGCTGAAGGCAGGTTTTCCCCAAACGCTCCTACAAGCTGTCGCAGAAACGTTGCTACCCAAGCATCGGAAGGGGCATGGGCGAGACGTTGTCTGTGACCCGCAGTACCGGCGCGTCTACGAGGTGGTCCCTTATGTGTACAATGTGCCGCACAATTTGAAGAAGGTCACCGCGAGGCTTGGTGTGCATTTAGTTTTTTCCGCGCTGTGTAAATTGGCACAACTGTGCAAACGCGTTACGAGAACACAAGGGAGGGCACATTGGACCACCGAACATGCGTCAGATGCACTGAAGATGTGTACAGAATACCATTAAGCTGCGGTCGTGTTTACTTGGGACAGACAGGTCTTAATGATAGGATGCGTGAGCATCACAGGAACATGACGTCAGGAGAAGGCTCTAACCTCTCTGTTGGGTTCAAGAGCGAAGCACCCACCCGAGGACTCTCCACTGTCGCCCTTCTAGGGGCACAGCGTTCCTCACCTCCTGCGGCGGCCTGAAGTCCTGTACCCCCTGCGGCGGCCAGGACTGAACAAAGACGGCGTGACGGCCGATTTCTCCTGTGGAGATCTGCGGCCAGCGGACAATGGACCGTGGTCTGGGAAGCAAGCCACGTGCAGCATCACGGGGAATCCCCAAAGCGGGTTCCGTGTACTGACGGGTACGTGATGATGACCCGTCGGCTCAGCCCTGGGACCCCAGCTCGGAGCACGCTCCCACGACTGGCCGGCGCCAGTCTTCGAGAGAGAGGAGAGAGAGAGAGGCGCACCGGCGATCGACGTGGGAGAGGCGGGTGCAGATGAAAGCATTGGGTGAAGGGGCGGGCGGATGTACATCTCAACGGCAGCCAACCAGAAGCTGAGAGACAAGGACATTTTTCGATTCTGATTGGACTGCGAGAGTGCTTTTGTTCGAGAAGTGTATTAAACCCGGTGAATTGTATTGTAAGAAGGTTGATCATTAAACGTTGTTTTTAACAACAAGATGTCGGAGCCATCGTTCCCTCAAGGTGCCAGCAGGTGAAGGAGCCCTCTTTCAATCCCCTGGTCGGCAGCTTGTCAACCGTTTCGCTGACAGCGGGATGAGCGGGCGAACAACAACGGAGGAAGAAGTTAACTGGCGCAGTCGGATAGGACCTGTATGGCTGAACTGAGGACGACGGCGGGGAACGACATCGGCCGAGATTGACGATAACCATCAACTGACTACCGCATCACTAAGCCAACGAAGCAAGGCTAGTCCACCACATTCCGAGGAGGAAGAGCGCACCGCAAGGCTAATTCAGGCGGGTACCTCTCGATTTTCTGTCGGGCGCAGGCAATGACAAAGCGTTACAACACGCGAGACAGAGAAAGGCACAGCTCGGAAATGA
Source organism: Hyalomma asiaticum (assembly GCA_013339685.2). Taxonomy (NCBI): domain Eukaryota; kingdom Metazoa; phylum Arthropoda; class Arachnida; order Ixodida; family Ixodidae; genus Hyalomma; species Hyalomma asiaticum. The sequence continues at coordinate 89,569,007 of CM023487.1, forward strand.
ACGGGGACGGGGCGGTAAACTTGCAGGCGTTAGGAGTCGCCGACAGCGGCGCGGGGGGTCAGGGTAGTGGTACGTCAGATACGGCGTCGGAACAGCAGCTCGCGCTGCTACAGCTTCAGTTGAAAATTGCTGAGGCGGAAACAGAGAAGCATCGCTTAATACTAGAAAGCCAGCGGTTCCGAGCCCGCGAGGGGGCTGAGCCTAACGACGGCGGTAAGAGCTTATCGCTTGGCGGAAGGCACCAATGCCTAACCAAGAGGCACTCGTGCCGATGTGGTTCGAACATGTAGAGGCAACGCTCGATTCTTATGAGGTTCCGGCCGAGTGGTGGGCCGGGCTTGTTTTGCCACAGTTGAGCGAAAGGGTACGAGGACTGCTATGTAGGCTAAAGGCCGAGGAGCGGAAAGTTTACTCCAAGCTTAAGTCTAGCATTTTAGATGGTCTCAGGCTTACGGCAGCGGAATACAAGAGGCTGTTTATGGGGTCGCAAAGGGAGAAAAGGAATGCAGGGATCAGTTCGCCGTGCGTCTGGAAAATTATTTTGACTATTGTTTCCAGAGCTCGAAGGTACGCACGTTCGGGAAACTCAAGCAGCTAGCTGTGACGGATCGCTTGAAGGATGTTTGAGCCCGGGGGCGAGAGCGCGTGTCGTTCTTAATGAACAGGAGGCGTTTTTGTCACCCAGCGCCGTGGTTAAGCTGGCGGAGAGCTTTGAGGAGAGCGAAAAGTGCAGGCCGGCGCAAAAGAGGGCGAGTGCTGAGGACAGCCAAAATAAATCGGAAACATCGGGAGATGCCTACGCGGGTGAAAGGTGGAACAAACGATGTTTTGAATGCAAGGGAACTGATCACCTAGCCAGGGAGTGTCCCAATAAACGCTCAGTTGTAAAGCAAGGCACTAGGCCAGTGGCGCGTCAAGCAGACGAAACAGTGGTTGCGAAAGTGACGGCATCCGCATTCGAGTCAGGCGTGGCAGTGACAGACGGGTTGGGGCAATAGAAGCAGAAGCAACCCAGACTGACAACGGTAACACTTAAAAGCTCAGGTCAATCATTCGACGCAGTGATAGACTCGGGAGCCGAAGTAAGCGTTATCAGAAAGGCGGTGGTGCCGAAATACAATGGTACAGGTTCGCGGATAAAGCTAATGGGAGCGTTCGGGCAACAAGTAACGGCTGAGTTAGCTTACGTGCCATTGATAGTGACCGAAGGAAGCCCCTACGTGGCACCCGAGGCGGTTCAGTCAGCCGTGCTTTGCGCACTCACGGATGAGCTACTCGAGGGGACCGACGCACTGATCACACCTAACGATTACGCGCAACTCCTAGAGGAAAGGGTAAAAATTGACGAGTTGTGTGATGAGCGCTCCATGGTTAAAGAGACCGAAGCAGTGGCTGAGCTGTCAGAAGAGACACGCGAGGAGCAACAGGTGACTGCGGGCAGTGCAATAACGGAGAACGTCAACGAGGGTTCCGAGCCAGTTAAAAACGCACGACAGGAGTTTCGCGAGGCTCGGGAGTCAGACCCGACCTTGTGGGATGCTTGGGCGCAAGCAAAGGCCGGAACGCATGGCATCCTCGTTCAGGACGAGTTATTGCACCACCAGGAACATATCGCAGGTCGCATGTACAGGCACCTAGTGCTACCGTCGGATAGGCAAAAAGTAGTGCCTGAAATGGCTCACGGTTCATCGCGGGGGGGGGGGGGGGGGGGAGGGGTCATATAGGAAAGCGGAAAACGCTACAGCGGGAGGGAAGCTCATTTTACTGGCCGCAGGTATCCCGAGACATAAAGGAGGACTGTAGACCGTGTAACGAATGCCAGGTGAAATCGCTGGCGGAGCTTCGAACTAGTTTAGCTGCAGCAAGTGAGGAAGTCGCTAGAGAAAGCGAAGCCACTCAGAGGGAGTATGTGCAGCGGTATGTCTTGAGGCCCCCAGATCCGGGAAAGGAATTTATTCTCGCCACAGACTCATGCGATTACTCCATTGGCGCGTGCCTGGCACAGCAGGACGTTGAGAGCAAAGGGAGCCCTGTTGCCCATCTGAGCAGAAAGCTTGGCCCGGCCCAGACACGACGGGCCGTAGTAGAAAGGGAAGCTTATGCGGTCATTTGGGCGCGGGGAAAGTCGGTGGCATGGTTATTCGGGGCTAGAGTCAGGATAATTTCTGATCACAATCAGCTGAAATTCCTCACTCTGACCACTCCGCAAAGCGCGAGGCTGACACGCTGGGCGTTGGCGCTACAGAAGGAAAACATGGTGGTTGAGCACAAAATGGGACTTCTTAACGCTAAGGCTGACGCAATGTCGCGGTTGGTGACTTCCAACGATGAGAAACAAGGGGAATTCACGGCAAGCGGGGCTTGTATGCTTTGTCAATGCATGCGCGTGGCGGGGTCGATGGGGTACGAGCCACAGACAGTGCTCCGCTCTTCAAGCCTGTGGAGAGCCGCCAGTCTTCGAGAGAGAGGAGAGAGAGAGGCGCACCGGCGATCGACGTGGGAGAGGCGGGTGCAGATGAAGGCATTGGGTGAAGGGGCGTGAGGATGTACATCTCAACGGCAGCCAACCAGAAGTTGAGAGAGAAGGACATTTTCCGATTCTGATTGGACTGCGAGAGTGCTTTTGTTCGAGAAGTGTATTAAACCCGGTGAATTGTATTGTAAGAAGGTTGATCATTAAACGCTGTTTTTAACAACAAGATGTTGGAGCCGTCGTTCCCTCAAGGTGCCAGCAGGTGAAGGAGCCCGCCTTCAATCCCCTGTACGACAGCTTGTCAACCGTTTCGCTGACAGCGGGATGTGCGGGCGAACAACAACGGAGGAAGAAGTTAACTCTCCTTACACGGCGACAAGGGCGGTTGTCATCCAGTGTTAAGGAAAGCAGATGTGGCTGGACGTGGAGCGACTAGATTTGAACGAGAGATTCTAGAAGCCGCTCTGATAAATAATTGTGCGCCCGCAATATAAGTTAGCGTTCCGTTCATTTCTCTGTAAGACAAATAAATGAGTTTTCTGCCATTGCCGCGTTTAAACTGTCATGCTCACTCTTCTTTGTTGCGCATATTCATTTAGTTATTCCCGCACTCCACATGTTTTGCGCATGAGCTCGAGTGAGGCATCTTTCAAATGAGTCGATATATAAATCTTTAGCACGTGTTTTTACGTAACGATGAGATTGTCGTGGTTTTTGTTGCTGTGTTGTTCTGGATTGTGTGCGCATGCCCATGTTGTCTTGCGGCGACGATGCATGTTCGACAAACCTCACAGTTGCTAGCTAGCGCCCGTATCGTTCCGTCTCGCTCTTCTGCCTTGCGCTTCACCCTCCAAGTATGCATTACCAACATGCCCACAACTTTGCTCATCTGAAAGACTAAAATACCATTGCAATTCAGTTGAAGGTCCTGGGTGCCTAGCTGGTTCAGAGCTCATTCAAGCGTTTTTGAAACTGCGCGAGCCGACGGTGCCGCTAGAAACACCATGAGCGCAGACTGCGAGCCCTTTACGTATGTGAAGCAATCAAATAATATTTAAATCAGTTACCTAGACACGCGGCCACTCTCTAACTCACCCATGTGCCGATAAACATAAGAATCTGGTGAGTATTCAGGCAAAATATTATTTTCGAACCAAACAATCGCCTGGATAGCCGCAGTTCTGACAATAGATTAAAAAACAGTGCTACGTCACGTGACCATTGGATGCAAAAGGAAATGACAAATACGTGATAGAACAAATAACTGCAGTAAAGGGGAATAGATCGTAGCATAAAATAGCTTGAAAAGCAAACGACAATCAGCAAATGTAAAAGAATGATGGCATAAAAAGGCATGAAGTGGCAAAAGAAACGCGTTATGCAACCACAATTAACCAAAGTAAGGCGTACGCGGCAGAATTGAAAATGCGAAACCCGGTGAAAGGCAGACGCCCAGCCACTGTTTCAAGATGAACCTAAAGAACAAACAAAACAAACAAAATACACCCTAACGAAAACCACCTAGAATACGCCTTATCGCTGACGTGGGTGCATCCTTCGTACAGATTTCTTTCTTGTTGGTGGACTTCGTTATTTTTCTTTCTTGTTTAATTTTATCCTAAGAGAATGGCTGAGCGTCTGCATTTCGAAGGGTCTAATTATTTTTTAAATGCGAAGCATTTCTTATCGATCTTCGGCGAGTTTGAGCGTATCTATCTATCTATCTATCTATCTATCTATCTATCTATCTATCTATCTATCTATCTATCTATCTATCAAGCCGCCTAAGATTTTGTGCTCTCCTGGCCGTTTCGCTAATCGGATGTTTACGCAAATTGGTATGCCACATCATGACTACATGATGAACATAAATGACAGGTCATAACATGAAAATCATGATGTGCATGTCATGAGCGGCATGATTTGCATGCCACGGTCTTATGGCTCTCCTGGCCATTTCGCTAATGGGATGTATCGAAAATTGGTATGGCACAACATGACTGCCTGGCGAACATAAATGGCAGGTCATAACGTGAAAATCATGATATGCATGTCATGAGCGGCATGATTTACATGCCACGGTCTTAGTGCTCTCCTAGCCGTTTCGCTAATGGGATGTATGCGAAAATTGGTATGGTACAACATGACTGCCTGACGAACATAAATGGCAGGTCATAACATGAAAATCATGACATGCGTGTCATGAGCGGCATTATTTACATGTCATAGTCTTGGTGCTCTGCTGGTCGTCTCGTTAATGGGATGTATACAAAAATTGGTATGCCACGATATGACTGCATGGCAAACATAAGTGACAGGTCATAACATGAAAATATTGACATGCATGTCATGAATGACATGATTTACATGCCACGCGTTTCGTTAACGGCCGTATACGCAAATTGGCATGCCACAACATGACTGCATCACAAATCTAAATGACAGGTCATAACACGAAAATCATGACATGCATGTCATGAGTGACATGATTTACATGCGACGGTCTTGGTGCTCTCCTGGGCGTTTCGTTAATAGGATGTATACGAAAATTGGTATTCCACGACATGACTGCATGGCGAACATGACTGACAGGTCACAACATGAAAATCGTGATATGCATGTCATGGGCGACATCATTTACATGCCACGCGTTTCGTTAACGGGATGTATACTAAAATTGGCGTGCCACAAGATGACTGCATGACGAACATAAATGACAGGTCATAACATGAAAAGCATAACACGCATGTCATGGGCGGCATGATTTACATGCCAGGCGTTTCGTTAATGGGACGTATACCAAAATTGCTACGGCACAACACGACAGCATGACGAACGTAAATGACAGGTCATAACATTAGAATCATGACACGCGCGTCATGACCGGCATGATTTACGTGCCATGGTCCTGGCGCTATACTGCCGTTTCGTTAATGGGATGTATGGGCTCCGTCGACTGACCAGAGGGCGCTACGTAGCTCTCGTCGGACGGCTCAGTCGCGCAAGGTGGAAACCTAGGCGACAGCGACGCGCGCGTTTCTTCGCTGCTTTCCGGGCGTGCTGCGAACCACACTAACGCTCGCGGCGTCGCCCTTGTGAACAGTTTGCCGCAGGTTTGGAGCGCGCGCCTCGAAGGAAATAAAACGAAACAAATTACAGCATATCCACGGAGTGAATGATGATGAGTGGGCGAATCTCGGGAGGTTTATCGTAGATTCGTGCCGAGTTCCGGATTAATTTAGTTAACGCGGCACGCTACGAATACTCATGGTTCAACTATACAGAAGTGAAATCTCCCACCGGCACTTCATTGGAAGAGGAGACGCGTGGCGCCGCCGGGGTGAACGGACACGTTCATATTGGCTCTGTCGTTTTCGAATGTGTCCGCGGTTGTTTTGTGTCTGTAGTGAAAGCTGGACTTCATCGTATCCGTGAAGACGAGAGGACTCGGAGGATACCTGACTTTGAGGTGGGCCAGCCTTTATTTGGACTTTTTCCACTTTTATGCGCATGCCACGTCGTTGGACAGGTAGCGTCCGCTAGCCCTAGCGCGGTGGGACGCCCGCGTCCGTCGTGGCAGCGATGCATGTCGAAGGGCAAGATCTCCTGCCAAAGGACTTTATTGAAGATCTGGGATGGCGGACAGTGTCCAGCCGAAGATCTAGAGCTCTGACGAAGCCTGGATTGGGCGATGGTGACTCACAAAGCGAGATGCCTGAACGAAAAGGCGCAGGTGAACGCGGAGGCTTGGTAATCAAGAAGCGCATTGTGAAGGCGTCGCGCATGCCACCAATGCCAGAAGAACATATCAAAGTAGTGATTCGCCCTCGGGGTGGGCTGAATTTGGAGAAAGTTAGCCCTACAACGGTGGGCAATGCTGTTGTCGACGCGGCAGGCCTGAGTTCTGAACCGACTAAGGAGGATATTAGGGGCGAAGCTCCTTAAAGCGGCACCCGTTCGACCCTCGTCGTAGTCGTAGTCGTAGTCGTAGTGCGTAACCAGTCTTACGCTTTGACCTCCAAGGTGGTGCCGGTGGGAGATTTCTCCTGTGCGTTGTTGAACAATAAAAAAAATTCGCAGCGTGCGCGTTAACTAAAAGCCGAATTCTTCTGTCTCTCATTCCCCATTAGCAGCCATTGGCATGTTCCAGTAGGAAACGTTAGTAGAAGTAGAAGTGTTAAAAGCCGACTTCTGCTGTCTCTCATTCCCAGTAGCAGCCATTGTTTACCTCCAAGGTAGTGCCTGGTGAGATTTCTCCTGTGCGTGATTAAACAATAAAAATTTTGTTCCAAACGCCGTTGATTGATGAAATAAACCAACGAAAGACGCCAGATGTTTTCTAAAAGCAAAACGAAAAGACGCCAGATGTTTCTAAAGCAAAACGAAAAGACGCCAGCTGCTTAACGAAAGACGCCAGATGTTTCTAAAGCAAAACGAAAAGACGCCAGCTGCTTAACGAAAGACGCCAGGTAAAGCAATGGTTTTCATCTGCAACCAGTGCAAGAACCACTTAGCTTACATTTCACCGACCACAAAGCGGTCATAATGAAAGGACAACGGAAACCAGCAATAAAAGTTTGATAAAACATTTAATCAATCGTTTCACGTCATTTTTATCGGGCGAATTAACGGAAGAAATTTCACGGTTTAACCGATGATTACTTCCAGGAGCTTCGCCCAATCTCATCATCATTCACCTCGTGGATCTGCCGTCAATTTTATCTGCCCTAACATTAAGCAAAATATCTTGGTGGCCGGTACGCCAGAAAGGAGCAACGCTGAACGTTATGTGCGACTCAAGTCCATCAGGGTGGCGGACAAGGATTTTGAAGTCAGTGCATACGAAACGGCCCCACACACTACGTGTAAAGGGGTCATTCGCAACGTGGACATCACGGATAGCTCTGCGACACTTGAGCGGAACATCGTTAACAATCGCAATCCACTGGCTATGGATTGCGATTGTTAACGAATCAAGAATACCCGGTCGGTTATCGTAGTTTTCGACGGGTTAAGGATGCCCAATTTTGTCAGATATGGGCCAAGGCTGGTCCGGTGTTTCCTATATCGCAAGCAGGTGGACATATGTTATGTGTGTGGCAAGCTTGGACATCGAGCAGATGTGTGTCCAGCGCCCGACTGTTTAGAATGCCGAGGATGCGGGGCTCTGAACCCTGAAAAGGATCACAACTGCGTGCCTTGTTGCAAGCTCTGTGGCGGCCGACACCTGACGACACCTGATATATATATAATATATATAAAGCCATATACGGCCCATGTATATATAACAGTATGCTTCAAAATTCACATACTGTCATATATGGATGCAGGTTAACAGTTATATACATAGCTGTATTTATGTTATTTATATGTTGACTTCGAATAAAAGGGCGGTGCCTCACGCTATATATTGTCACCAGCAAATAAAACGCCTGTCACTCACAAAACTATGAACTTGTGCCGGTCAACTAAAAAGCGTTCGAGACTGATGATGATGATTGTGGTTCGGTTAGGAAAGGATGCTAATTTCTGCAGCCCATGTAGGGAGCACGGCTAAGCATCCGTGGGGGTGGGGGAAAGGGAGTGAAAGAGATGGAGGGGAGAGCGAGGCCGTAGTGGAGGGCTCCGGAAATTCAGACCACCTGCGGTTCTTCAACGTGCACTGACAACGTACAGCACACGGGCATCTGGCATTTTTGCCTCCATCGAAAATGCGACCGCCGCGGCCGGGATCGAAGCCGCGTTTTTTGGGTGGCAGCCGAGTTCCGTAACCACTACACCCCTACGGCGGACATTTGAGACTGAGCAAAGTTGGTCTCTAGTTCTCTGCTCTGCAGATTCTTCGATCTTTTTTCTGCTCTCCCAGCTCGTGCTGGTCGTTCTGCGATCCTTCAGAAGACGCCAGTTTCAACCACGAGGTGTGGTAGCACGTGCGGCCCGGCGTTGCATTGTGCGTTTCTGCTTGCCACATGCGCTGTGGCTGTTTTCACCCGTAGTAAGCGGTGCGCGTCCGCTGGCGTTGTCGAGGAACTGGTGGCCCCCTGCTGGAACCCATCGTCCCGATGCGCACGAAAAGGCGACGGTTTGAACGTGGATAGCATTGTTCTCCGTGGTTTCGAGCACTATTGCTGCCTCTATTTCTATTGCTCAGTGCCACTCACATTACGGTTTCATCCGCACTACATGCACTACTGCAGGGAGATTCCTACGTCGGGTTGAGCACACTAGGCCTTCAGGAATTACTTCATAATTTAGAGGACTTAGTCTTTGGAGAACCTTGTAAGGGCCGAAATATCGCCGCATCAATTTTTTGGAGAGACCCCTTGCACGTACAGGAGTCCACACCCACACTCTGTCTCCGGGGTTGCACAGTACTTCTCGCCACCTCAGATCATACCGGCTGGCGTCGATTTGTTGTTGTTGTGCGCCTTGCCCACTGGCGTGCTTCTTCTACCAGTTCTATATACTGGCTTACATCAGGGTCACCGTCGTAGGCACTATCGCGAGGTCTCTTGGCGTCTAGTGTAGTTGTTGCCGTGGGTCCGTAAACAAGTTGAAATGGTGTGAACTGGGTTGTTTCCTGTACCAGTGTTGTACGCAAACGTCGCATATGGTAAAATTCTGTCCCATGTCCGATGTTCCACGACTACGTACATTGAACTCATGTCGGTGAGCGTTCTATTAAGCCGTTCGGTTAGGCCGTTCGTTTGCGGATGGTAAGCTGTATTTCTTCTATGGTCGGTATGCGTCAGTCTCATTATAGATTGTATCAATCTGGCAGTGAAGGCTGCTCCTCCGTCAGTTATCAGAACTTGAGGCCCCATGTCGTAATACTAGTTGGTTGACAAAAAACTAAGAAACTTCATTTGCTGCGGCTTTTGCGAGAGGTGACGTTTCGGCATACCGGGCCATGTAATCTGTGGCCACGACGATCCGCCGCTTTCCCGACGACGAAACGGGAAATGGCGCAAGTAAATCCGTTCACACCTGCTCAAACGGCACTTTCGGTGGCTCTATCCGTTTAAGCAGCCCTGCCGTTTTCAGCGGTGGTATTTTGCGCCTCTGACATTATCGACATGATTTGACGTAGTGATGTAGGCAATTTAATAATTCAGGCGAGTAGTATCTCTGACGTATCTTCGACAAGGTCCTACTGATGCCTAAATGGCCAGCCGATGGGTCATCATGGCACGCATCTAAGGTTTCAGCTCGAAGTGTTGAGGGTACGAAAAGAAGAAACGCCTCACCAATGTGCTCGAAGTTCCTTTTCTAAAGGATGTCGTTCCGGAGAACATAGGAACACAGTTCGCGGACGAACACTCGAGGAACCTAGACGAGAGTCTTCTAAGTACTGGATTAACGGGAGTAACTCAGGGTCCGCCCGCTGTTGTTGAGCGATATGCGACATGTTCCGAGCTCCAAGAAAGGGGAGATCTTCAGGTTCAACCGGTGAACATTGAACGGGTGCACGCGACAAGAAGTCAGCGTCACTCTGCTTCTGGCCGGACTTGTAGACAACCGTAATGTAACACACCTGTAGACGCAGGCTCCATCTAGCAAGTCGTCCGGAGGGGTCCTTGAGGCTTGCCAACCAACACAATGCATGGTCGTCGCTGATAGCTCTAAATGGGCTGCCATATAGATATGGCCGAAACTTGCTCATCGCCCAGACAACTGCAAGGCACTCCTTTTCGGTAGCTGAGTAGTTTACCTCCGCTTTGACAGCGTGTGGCTTGCGTAAGCAATCTCTCTTTCTTCTCCATTCTGCCACTGAAGAAGGATGACGCCGAGACGAACCTTACTCGCATCTGTGTGGATATCTGTTTCGGCGTCTTCATCAAAATGGGCAAGTATAGGCGGATCCTTCAAGCGGCGTCCTAACTCAAAGAAAGCATGGTCTTGCTCTTTCTGTCACAGGAACGGGAAACCTTCTTTTGTAAGTCGTGTCAATGGCTCAGCAGTTTTTGAATTGAATTGAATTGTTTATTCACAACAACAAGGTTGCGAGGATGACCAGGCAAAAAAGCAGCATTGAGCAGCTTGAGGGGAACCTGGCCACCTCATACACTCGGCAGCTTCACAGCAGTCAGATAAACACACGGTATACATAATGAACTAACTATAAAAGAAAAACAGTAAACATCCACGGTCGGCATAAATAGACAAGGTTATTGTGGAAGCATTTGAAACAAGGGAAGAAAATTGGCGAAGTGTTAGAGACAAAAAAAACACAAACAACCGAAACAATGGTAGCACAAGCAATCATATAAATACGTCGCGTAGCCTTTTTAGCGACAGAGTTTACACTGAGACCATATTTAAATGCGAAGCATTTCTTAGCGAACTTCGGCGAGTTTGAGCGTATCTATCTATCTATCTATCTATCTATCTATCTATCTATCTATCTATCTATCTATCTATCTATCTATCTATCTATCTATCATCTATCTAGCCGCCTACGATTTTGCGCTCTCCTGCCCGTTTCGCTAATGGGATGTTTACGAAAATTGGTATGCCACATCATGACTACATCATGAACATAAATGACAGGTCATAACATGAAAATCATGATATGCATGTCATGAGCGGCATGATTTACATGCCACTGTCTTAGGGCTCTCCTGGCCGTTTCGCTAATGGGATGTATCCAAAAATTGGTATGCGCAACATGACTGCCTGACGAACATAAATGGCAGGTCATAACATGAAAATCTTGATATGCATGTCATCAGCGGCATGATTTACATGCCACGCTCTTAGTGCTCTCCTAGCCGTTTCGCTAATGGGATGTATGTGAAAATTGGTATGGCACAACATGACTGCCTGACGAACATAAATGGCAGGTCATAACATGAAAATCATGACATGCGTGTCATGAGCGGCATTATTTACATGCCACAGTCTTGGTGCTCTCCTGGTCGTCTCGTTAATGGGATGTATACAAAAATTGGTATGCCACGATATACTGCATGGCAAACATAAATGATAGGTCATAACATGAAAATCATGACATGCATGTCATGAATTACATGATTTACATGCCACGCGTTTCGTTAGCGGGCGTATACGCAAATTGGCATGCCACAACATGACTGCATCACAAACATAAATGACAGGTCATAACACGAAAATCCTGACATGCATGTCATGAGGGACATGATTTACATGCGACGGTCTTGGTGCTCTCCTGGCCGTTTCGTTAATAGGATGTCTACGAAAATTGGTATGCCACGACATGACTGCATGGCGAACATGACTGGCAGGTCACGACATGAAAATCGTGATATGCATGTCATGGGTGACATCATTTACATGCCTCGCGTTTCGTTAACGGGATGTATACTAAAATTGACATGCCACAAGATGACTGCAAGACAAACATAAATGACAGGTCATAACATGAAAAACATAACATGCATGTCATGGGCGGCATGATTTACATGCCAGGCGTTTCGTTAATGGGACGTATACCAAAATTGCTACGGCACAACACGACAGCATGACGAACGTAAATGATGGGTCATAACATTAGAATCATGACACGCGTGTCAGGACCCGCATGGTTTACATGCCATGGTCCTGGCGCTATACTGCCGTTTCGTTAATGGGATGTATGGGCTCCGCCTACTAACCAGAGGGCGCTGCGTAGCTCTCATCGGACGGCTCAGTCGCGCACGGTGGAAACCGAGGCGACAGCGACGCGCGCGTTTCTTCGCTGCTTTCCGTGCGTGCTGCGAACCACACGAACGCTCTCGGCGTCGCCCTTTGGAACAGTTTGCCGCAGGTTTGAAGCGCGCGTCTCAAAGGAAATAAAACGAAACAAATTACAGCATATCCACGGAGTGAATGATGATGAGTGGGCGAAGCTCGGGAGGTTCATCGTAGATCGTGCCGAGTTCCGGATCAATGTAGTTAACGCGCACGCTACGAATTCTCATGGTTCAACTATGCACAAGTGAAATCTGCCACCGGCACTTCATTGCAAGTCAAGATCCAGTGCCTATATATATATATGGGTTGCCAGTGAACGCTTCTCCAACGCGATCAGTCGGTATTTCTCAATCAAGAAACTCGTTAGGAGACGCTGACTGCGCCAACGTTGTCTCTCGCGGGTGAGGGCGCGTTCTCCTTCTTTGCGAGCTGGTAGCGTTCCTCTAAGAAAGAGCGCTTCCATAGCCAACGCGCGCCTTTCACTCTCTCTCAGTCTCTCTCTCTCTCACAAGACAGCAGAGGCACGCGCCGGGAGAGAGAGAGAGTGAGAGGCACGCGCCGAGCGCGAGCGCGTGCCTCCCGGAACGCGGGTTACGCCTGACGACTGACGCGTGACAAGGTTAGACTAAGAGGAGCTTCGCCCCTAATAAGGTGGGACGGGCGGTCGCTGCTGCTGACGCGCATCGCGTTCGCGTATTCCCTTTCACAGTCTGCCCAATTTTGCTTCTCTCCGCCAGGCAATGCCTTCTGGAGCTGATGTCGCACATGGAAAACTCGACTGAACGGAGCCTATACGAATATTGGTTTGGCACAACATGACTGCGTGACGATCATAAATGACAGGTCATAACATGAAAATTGCGACATGCATGTCATCAGCGGCATGATCTACATGCCACTCGTTTCGTTAAAAAGATGTATACCAAAATTGCTATGGCACAACACGACTGCATGATGAACGTAAACGACAAGTTATAACGTTAGAATCATGACATGCGTGTATGAGCGGCATGGTTTACGTGCCACAGTCTTGGTGCTCTTGTGGCCGTTTCGTTAACTTCATATGTACCAAACTCGGTATAGCGACACAACAATGCAAGTCCATTTTACGTTCCTTATGCGTGCTTCGCATTTCCTTGATTCCCCACTGCACGTGGGATCTGCCAATTTTTTTTTTCATAATTGATTTAAAACAGTAGGTAAACGAAATTGTAGCATTTGGTCACCAGTATGTAGTTCTGTTTTTGTTAACGAGAAGTTTTGGACGAAGCGTCTGTAGTAAGCACCGAGAACCAGGAAGTGTCTCATGGCCTTCTTGTCTTTTGCCTTCGCAAACTTTTCCACTGCAGTGATTTGCAGTGGAAAAGTTTGCGAAGGACCACATCACTGCAGTGATGTGGTCCCCTAAGAGGCCTTAAGGTACCACATCATCAGGGTATTTCGGTATGCGGACGATTACTTGGTATTTTGTAGTAAGCATGATTTTGAATCCGCCGTCACCTATGTAAGCGATCAATTTAAACTTAATGAAGATGGTCTAAGGTTTACGAAAGAACTACTGGAGAGAAACGTAATACAATTTTTAGATATCTCGTTGTCATTTGAGCAGAATCACGTGTGTTGGCAGTATTCCCCTAGAGAATCTAAGCCGTTGTTAAGCTTTCACTCCAAGCATTCGAAAGTAGTAAAAAACGGAATAGCCTTGTCCTGTTTAATGTCAGCCCTATCGAAGTCGTGCGTGCACCGTTTGACCATTAGCTTTAATGCGCAGGTCGAGCGCCTCGTAGATGCAGGTTACCCTCGACAGCCATAGCCACAGTAGCGGAGCGTCTTAAGAAGTCGATTTCGACCGGAACGAAAGCTGTAGCAGAGAGTAACATTAACAAGAAAAAGGTCGTGAGTATTCCGTATATCCACGCAGTTACGCACAGACTTAAGAAAGTGGGAAGTAAATATGGGGTTAATGTTGTGTTTACTGCTCCCAGTAAGTTGGGAAGGGTTTGTGCTGCCGTGCATAGAAGAAATGAGCTGATGGAAGGAAAGAAGCGAACGGATATCCATCAGGTTCAGCACTTAGCCAAGAACAATTTCACCGACTGTCGCATGGGTGTAGTTTATAAGATTCCTTTTAACTGCGGACGTTTTTATGTAGGACAAACTGCGCGTTGTATTAATCAAAGATTAATTGAACACAGAAGGTCGCTATCAGGTGGAACGCCGTCTAATCTATCTTTGCACTGCCAGGTCTGTAGCTGCATGCCTGAGTTAGACGAAAGCGAGATCCTGTACAGTCATAAGAACGAAGATACGCATTTACTGGTTGAGACCTGGCATATCAGAACTAGGGGAAGTGCGTGCGTGAGTCAGCCGTCGAATAGCTTAAACAGAGAGGAGATAGAATGCCTTAGCAGTTGTCTATCGTGTAGACCGGCACGTGTAACCGTATGACAGGTGGCGCTGCCATTCCGAGCATGCGCAGATAAGCTGTGTGTCTTCTTTCTTTTTCGCCTCTGTGCTGTGCATCAGTTGTTAGTCGGCGTTCGTCGTGTTCACTGCTCACCTTGTGTCCGTGTCTTGCAAGCCTCTTCTTTTGACTATGGACTTGTTACCAACTCGCTCAACTTTCTGTCCTTTTGAGCTGGAACTTTCATTGGTTTATCGGTCGCGCCTCTTCTACGCGATACATATCTGTGTGTGTCTGATGAGAGGGTTGAGCAACTCTTTTCTGGGCAAGTTGTCACGCGTATATTCCGGTATGTCGACGATTGCCTGGTCCTAGTCCACGTACCCACTCCAGAGGAGCTTGACGATGCTGTGAAAATCGTCATAAAGGTATTTCGATCAGTGTCAGGAGGGCTCGTCTTTACCCATAAGTTAGCCAAAGATATCTTACTTTAATTTATCCCGAAACATTCGCTGGTTTTGCGACCGGAGGACAAATAATGCTACTCTACCGTCTGAAAGCGCGCATTCTAAACTTGTTAAGCGAGCCAACATATCTCTAACCTGTAAGTCTGCCCTTGAAAAAAAATATCATGCCTAATAAATATAAACAAGCTTCAACCAGCAATTTAGACGCTTTCTTTCGACTGGTTATCATCAGAATTTATTCGCTAGTACCTGTGAAAGTCTCCTGCTAAAACTGAAAGGTGGAAAGCAAGAAAATGAGGACACTAAGAAAGATTAACTTCTGGCAGTGCCTCACATCCATCGCATTTAGCACAATGTAAAGAAGTGGTGAGCTGCTACGGGTTTAAAGTCGTATTCTTGGCTCAGTGGACACTTCGCAAAGTATACCTCATGTTGGTAGGAAAGACTAGTCCCCAGTGCCCTTCCATGCATGGCACAAATTTAACAGAGTGTTATTGTCGGTAGTATATTCTATTCCCATAAAACTTGGTAGCATGTATATTGGACAAACGTACAAGTGCTTCAATGTCAAGGTACGGGAGCACCAGTGGCATGCAAAGAACAACGCCGGAGGCACTTTGGCGCAACACTGTCACAGATGCAGAGTGATAGGTGAGGGCGTAGGAAACTAGTCTTGTAAACCACTCCTAAAAAAGTAAAAATAAAGTCTCTGCTAAAGTCGAAGGACGAGACCTAAAGATAAATACGCGAAGCCTTCCACATAATAAATGCTGGAGGCAAGTGTGTCCGCACGCTCTCTCTCGCTGTCGTAGGACAAAGTCGCTTCCTAGAATGTGCCTCGTAGGTAACCTGGGTGCGTCATTCATACGAATTTCTGTTCATGTCGGTTGTTTTTGCTCTGTTTCTTCTTTAGTTTTATCCTAAAACAGTGGATGAGCACCTGCCTTGCAGCGGGTTTCACTTCTTTTCATGAGTTTTCATTTCCGTCGTGTTCACGTGACCTACATGTTAACTGTTGTTCCATAACGCGTTTCTTTTATTTTTACATGTAATTTTATTTATGACATCACGGCATATGCATTTGTCGATTGTCGTCTGCGTTTCCAACGATCTTATACCAGCATCATTTCACCTTTACCACGGTTATTTTTATATTGCATATCTGTCATTTTCTTTTATATATTATGTATTGTAACAACAGCTTGCGTTTCCAGGTAGAGTGTTCGGTCCTAAACTTTGATTCAAAGGTATTGTATGATTACGATTGCAGAAATCAAAGTGGTTAGTGGAAGGAGAAAAGATAGGGCGTGGTGCAGGAAATTCTACAATGGGGACAAAAGAGGCAACAGAGAAAAAACAGGAGGAATCGAACTCTGGACCCTTTGATACGCGAGCAAAACATGGTCTAGTTGTCTGGGTCGCCAGGGTCGCGGATGAGTTTACGAAGAAATCCCTGCAAACTGCTGTGCCGAACTGTGACACGAACAAATTCAAAATGTCCGCGATGCAGGAAGGTATACCTAGCCGTTTTGAATGCGACGCGGTACTTTCCGCCGTTTTCGCAGTGTTGTCCCAAGTGTTACCTGACTGAATCTGTCTGGCGTGTCCTCCCTCCCTCCCCTTTCTCCTTCATCCTCGGGGGAGGATCTGGACATGAGATGCACAAAAGCTTCCACCACCACCATGTCTCATCTGCGTAAATCACCAAAGCACGAGATTAGGAATTGCCCCCCCCCCCCCTGGTGCAACACCTCGGCCAGCACCTCCCAAATGACCCAGCCAAGAAAATCATGTACCTACGACGACGGCGGCAACAGCAGCAGCAACGGAACCTCTAGAGAAGGATCTAACCAGACCGCTATGGCAACAGCAGCCTCAAAAACCTCTGGACAGGCAGCCATTGGAAACACGCGCACGCTGTCAACTGAAAGCAGACTAGTTGAACTACTGGAAGAAATATAATGGGATATCATTGCTCTTAGCGAGGGATATAATCGCCCTTATCATTGCCCTTAGCGAGTCCTCTGCTACAGAGGACTGACCGAGAAGCGCGAATACGGCATGGGATTTCTTATCCACAAAGGCATTGCAGGCAATATTGAAGAATTCTATAGCATCAATGAAAGGGTAGCAGGAGTCCCTGATAAAACTAAACAAGAGATACAAACTAAAGCTTATACAATGTTATGCAATAACGACCGGCCACAATGACGAGAATGTAGAACAGTTTTACGAGGATGTGGAGACAGCAATCAACAATGTACGGACCCAATATACGCAGTTATGGGGGACTTTAACGCTAAAATAGGAAATAAACTAAAGGCAGAACAGGCAGTCGCGAACTATGATGTAGGCGATTGGAATAACAAAAGGGAGATGCTACTGGAATTCGCAGAAAGAAATCAACTCTGCGTAATGAGCCCTTTCTTTAAGAAACTGTGAACAGGAAGTGGACATGGAAAAGCCCTAACGGCGAAACAAAAAACGAGATAGACTTCTTACTAAGCAGTGATTCAGGTATAGTACAGGACACTCAATGGGTCAGAACTAGTGATCACGGACTAGTAAGGGCGAAGGTAACTCTCCATCTCCAGAGACAAGAACGAAATGGTTAAAACAGCGCTACAAAACGGGACGGAGACGGTGAACACACACACACACGGCGCTTCAACTAATCTGGCAAGGCAGTGTCTTGAATGTGGCTGTACACCGTTTTTTGTTGATACTAACACATTGTTTTCTCACAATGACACATGCACAAGGTAAGTTGCGGAGGATTTTCATATCTCATGAAACGCTAGTGTTTGTGTAAGCCAGCCTTCCATGGCATTATCGCCCAAATAAAGGGCTTTGCTAACAAAGGGTGAATAGCGATAGACAAACACATGAGCCACCAGGGGGCGATCTGTTTTTATCAATGACACGTATTCTTGTGACTTAGGCATGCGCCCATGATGTAAGCATGGCTTTAAAAAGCTGCACGTTTTCACCCAATAAACTCAGCTCTTCAGCGCCGTGTGTGTGCTTTCTCCCTCTCCGTCCCGTTTTGTAGCACTGTTTTAAGCATTACGGAGTGATACGAACTAGTCCAATCTGTTGTACTCCGACAAGAGCAAAGTTACTCGTACAGAAACAGACCGACCTCGATGTCGTGAAGGAAAAACGGTAGAATTTAGAGTAGCATTTAGGAATAAGTATGAGGTTCTATGACAGGAAGAAAATGAGGACATCGAGAAGATGAACAACAACGTCGCTATGCTGGTCACCGAAGCAGCAATCGAAATGGAGGCAGAGCACTGAGACAAGATGTGAATAAGCTCATGCAGACTACTAAAAATTTAATCAAACAACGCCAACTGATGAAAATAACTAACCCATGAGATAAGATAGATATCGCCGAGCTGTCTAAGCTCATCAAAAAATGTAAAGTAAGTGGTATACGCAACCATAACGTGAAAGAAATAGAAGCAGCCGTCAGAAAAGGATTAAGCATCAAAACAACTAAGAGTAAGCTTTGTGCAGGAAATAACATTATGCATGCAGCGAAAGATAGCCAGGGCAATCATATAGCCAAGGTGGCCGAGGACTTCTATTCGGAACTCTACAGCTCAA
Source organism: Hyalomma asiaticum (assembly GCA_013339685.2). Classification (NCBI taxonomy): domain Eukaryota; kingdom Metazoa; phylum Arthropoda; class Arachnida; order Ixodida; family Ixodidae; genus Hyalomma; species Hyalomma asiaticum. The sequence goes on from CM023487.1 coordinate 89,587,674, forward strand.
ACACGAGACAACCCACCGAGAGTGTAATAAGCGCCGATCAGGACACAGAAGTTCCATGCACCACTGCAGCAGAGGTTAGGAAAGCAATTCAAGGCATGTCTCTCGGGAAAGCAGTTAGATAAGACGGCATAACCGCCGTCTTGATCGAAGATGGAGGAGACCTCCTAAGTAGAAAGCGCGCGACATTGTGCCCAGAATGCCTCAAACCTTCAAATGTACCAGTAAATTACAGAAGTGCAAACGTTCCATTATTACTCAAGGAGTGAGATATAAAAGACCTGAAGCACTACAGGCCGATTAGTCTACTCTCAGCACTATACAAAACATTCAAAACGGTTATCTGAAATCGAATAAGAGCAACACTTGAATGTAATCAACCAAGAGAGCAAGCAGGGTTCAGACAAGGATTCTCCACAATAGACCATCTTCATGTGATCAATGAGGTAATCGAGAAATCCGCTGAATACAAAAGACCCCCCTATGTGGCTTTCATAAACTACGAAGAGGCCTTCTGGAGGCATTACGTCGAGGAATATGTGATAGCTAGGTAAGTATATAAAGGCTCTACAGCCACTCTACTGCTGCGTATAAAAACAGGAAAATACCCATACAGAAATGTCGAAAGGGAAGGGGTCAAGGGCTCGTTCTTTATTTGTTGGAAACAACTTAATGAGCAAACAGACAATGAAGCCAAGGAAAGCATAGGGGAAGTTACTTGTGGAGAAAGTAGAAAGGAATTAAAGTGGACGAAAAGACAAACCTGCCTTCGGTGGGACCCGAACCCACGACCTTCGGATGTCGAGTCCGATGCTCTACCAACTGAGCTACAAAGGCGGTCGTCCCCCCGTCCACTTTATTGTGTATTTATGTACGTATTATCCTGGGAGTGTTAGGCAGCGCCACTCGTGGGCAAGGCGGCGTGTGTAGAACACACTTTCTTGCCAGGAGGCGTCACGTAGAACGTGAACTTAGATGAGATGGCTGCTGCCCAATAAGCCCTCGCATGCTACCTAAGGCACCAAGTCTGCCGCAACGAGGCCCAAGCTATGAAATAACGAAAGGGAAGGGGTCAAGGGCTCGTTCTTTATTTGTTGGAAACAACTTAATGAGCAAACAGACAATGAAGCCAAGGAAAGCATAGGGGAAGTTACTTGTGGAGAAAGTAGAAAGGAATTAAAGTGGACGAAAAGACAAACCTGCCTTCGGTGGGACCCGAACCCACGACCTTCGGATGTCGCGTCCGATGCTCTACCAACTGAGCTACAAAGGCGGTCGTCCCCCCGTCACTTTATTGTGTATTTATGTACGTATTATCCTGGGAGTGTTAGGCAGCGCCACTCGTGGCCAAGGCGGCGTGTGTAGAACACACTTTCTTGCCAGGAGACGTCACGTAGAACGTGAACTTAGATGAGATGGCTGCTGCCCAATAAGCCCTCGCATGCTACCTAAGGCACCAAGTCTGCCGCAACGAGGCCCAAGCTATGAAATAACGAAAGGGAAGGGGTCAAGGGCTCGTTCTTTATTTGTTGGAAACAACTTAATGAGCAAACAGACAATGAAGCCAAGGAAAGCATAGGGGAAGTTACTTGTGGAGAAAGTAGAAAGGAATTAAAGTGGACGAAAAGACAAACCTGCCTTCGGTGGGACCCGAACCCACGACCTTCGGATGTCGCGTCCGATGCTCTACCAACTGAGCTACAAAGGCGGTCGTCCCCCCGTCCACTTTATTGTGTATTTATGTACGTATTATCCTGGGAGTGTTAGGCAGCGCCACTCGTGGGCCAAGGCGGCGTGTGTAGAACACACTTTCTTGCCAGGAGGACGTCACGTAGAACGTGAACTTAGATGAGATGGCTGCTGCCCAATAAGCCCTCGCATGCTACCTAAGGCACCAAGTCTGCCGCAACGAGGCCAAAGCTATGAAATAACGAAAGGGAAGGGGTCAAGGGCTCGTTCTTTATTTGTTGGAAACAACTTAATGAGCAAACAGACAATGAAGCCAAGGAAAGCATAGGGGAAGTTACTTGTGGAGAAAGTAGAAAGGAATTAAAGTGGACGAAAAGACAAACCTGCCTTCGGTGGGACCCGAACCCACGACCTTCGGATGTCGCGTCCGATGCTCTACCAACTGAGCTACAAAGGCGGTCGTCCCCCCGTCCACTTTATTGTGTATTTATGTACGTATTATCCTGGGAGTGTTAGGCAGCGCCACTCGTGGCCAAGGCGGCGTGTGTAGAACACACTTTCTTGCCAGGAGGCGTCACGTAGAAGGTGAACTTAGATGAGATGGCTCCTGCCCAATAAGCCCTCGCATGCTACCTAAGGCACCAAGTCTGCCGCAACGAGGGCCAAGCTATGAAATAACGTCTGTTTGCTCATTAAGTTGTTTCCACCATACAGAAATGTGTGAGACAAGGAGAGACAATCGCTCCAATGTTATTTACCGCTTGTTTGGAAGAAACCTTCAAAGGACTAGGTTGGGACGAAACAGGACTCAGGATTATTGGCGATTATTTCAGTAACGCTTCGCCAACGACATAGTAGTCTTCAACAATGATGGCGACGAATTGCACAAGATCATTGAACACTTAAGCCGAGAAAGCTCTAAGGTAGGATTAATCATGAACATGAAGAAAGCAAAGATAATGCTAAGTGGCACGCCAAAAGAAATGTGCCTTCGAAAACCAGAAAACCAGACATCAGAGATCGTGCAAGAATACACTTATCTAGGACTGCCATTGACAGGAGAACCTACTCATGTAAAATAAATACACCGAAGAATAAGCATGGCATGGCGCGCACAAGCAAGACATGCCCAACTCAAGAACGTAAACTTACCGTTGTCAGTCAAGAGGAAATTATATAATTACTGTATTTTGCCAGTACTGAATACGGATCAGAAACTTGGTGAATTAAAAAGAAGCTAGAAAGGAAGTTAAGAACCACGCAGCGGACGATGGAACGAAAAATGATAGGCGTTACTCCAAGAGATAGGAAGAGAGCCGAGTGGGTTAGGGAACAGACAGGGGTAGCTGACATAATAGTCGAAGTAACGAAGAAAAAATGAACATGGGCAGGTCACGTGTAGAGAATGCCAGAGAACCGATCGACAGTCAGAACGACGGAATGGATATCATGAGAGGCTAAGCGTCGCTGTGGACGACAGAGAGTAAGATGGATGGAGGTACGTAATTAAGTTCGCAGGCATCAAACGGAATCAGCTCGCACAGTACAGGAAAGGATGGAGAGCATTGCGAGAGGCTTTCTTCCAGCAGTGGACATAAGATGGTCTGATGATGATAATTATGATATTAATAAAAACTTGGCTTGCATGAATACTCAGCAGATTGTTATGTTTTATCAGCACACGGGTGAGTGACAGAGTAGTCACGTGTCCAGGTTCCTGCTGGAAATATGGGTTGCTCGCTTAGCAGAACTAAACAGGCGACACTCTGCGCTCGGGAGGACTTTGTTTCTTTGTAGGGTGCCCGTTTCCTCGCGCAGTTTTAATAACATCTAAAAAAATTATGTTGTTTGCTTCCATGGCTGCAGGATATGCAACCGAGTAGGGAATACCTTCGCCGTGCATGCACATGAAGGGCCTAAACGGGTTTTATTCAAAATCTTCCCCATGGGAGGGGAAGCTTTTGAACAAGGACGGCAAATGGGCTATAACCTCTGATGGTGATGTAGAAATAATGGCTGCTGGAACAATGAGATGCGTGGCGAAGTCAATGACATTTAAAATATGCTTGTGTCCTGATATGGAAGTGGTACGAGGCCCAGTGGCTGCCCGAGACCCAAATATGCCACTTGAATACATAAGAAGAAAACTTGCTAACAAGGCAAGGCCCCTCGTGCCGCATGAAAAGCAACAAGGAGCAACCGCGCACTCACCGCACAGCCACGCACAATGGCTTCTGCTAGCCCTGCCTACAACCCTGCATTTTGCCGTAGCAGGCAGTTGTCTCTAGCAGCGAGATTGCCCACATCGAGGTGAACTTGCGCATGTCTGTCGGTGTTTCGCTGGCGCGGCACTGTTTGACTTGGATGAACCCACGTTCACGCATGGCATTCATAACATCCATGACCAAACCCTTGTAGTAACGGAAGTAATTTACGTAAACTGGGCACAGTCAATGTTTACGTAAATGCTGTACGAGAAAAGCATCAAACATGTTTACTTCCTCCACATTCACTAACCAAAGTCGTTGGCGACTTTGGGCGCCTAATGGAGCAGTTTTCTTGTTATCATAACCGGAGAGTAGGTCGAGGGGAAACGCCATACACGACGAAAGGTGACCGGCAATGCCGCTCCGCGCGCACGCATTGAGGCGCACATTGGAACGTGCCTGGAACGGTGCCACCAATCGAGAGGAAGTGAAGCAGTGCCATCGAAGAGAAGCCATCGAAGAAATGCGAAATTGAAGCTGCAGTTCTTCACTTACCCTTTCCTGGATGGTGGCACAGATCAACGCATGTTCTAAAGTGCGTCTTGATGCACGCGCGCGCAGCCGCACGAGCATGTTGTGCTTCACTTCAACTGTCCTGGATGAAGGCAACATTCCAGGCATGTTCCTAACTGCGCCGCAGCGCGTCATGGCAGACGGTAAGAGGCCACAATAAAGATCTGGCCACCTTTCGTGGTGGAGCGGGGGGCTGTGAGTTCGGTTCGCTGCGCATCCACGAAAACCATTCTATGTGTTTTTGTTTGTTGTTCTTGCACGCCTGTTTTACTGCGGCACCTTCGTTGTGGAAATAGCGTGGTGGGGTCGTGGGGATCCCGGCATAAACCACATTCGTGCTAAAATGAGAACCAGGGCGAACAACAAAGAGAAAACACGGATGAGCGACACAGGACGAGCGTTGTCCTAGGTGCAGCGCTCGTCCTCTGTTCCGTGCCGGTGTGCTGCCGTTTTTGTTCGAGCTTATTTGTCATTTATTAATTACTGCTAACTACGCGACCTTTCACTTTACCGCAGTTTGCAGAGCTATTGCACAAAGGGGAAAATTAGCACCCACCCATTTGTAGCACAAGGCCACAAGGAAACCCTACGGAAACGAAAGCTCCCCAGTTGCCGACAGATCTCTTCTGGTCGGAGTTGCGAACCCAGGACCAACTCCTGTAGCTCGCTCTGCCAATTCACCTTACCAGGAGGCTAGCTATCGACAGTGCGAGGGCGAATTCATCGAAAACTCGAACTACTAAGGCATGAATATGGCAAGAAATTCTGGGAACTCCCGCAAGGCGGAGTAACGTTTATGAAAGAAAAAATTTGGATGTACTGTTTGTAGCACACTGCTACACAAGGACACAAGGCACACAAGGTGACAGAGAAAATTAGCACAAGGCAAACTTTCCTTGTCATAAACGTTACTCCGCCTTGCTGGTTTCTGCAGGAACTCATTTGATAGCCTGTTGCACGGTTGATTCAAGGCTAAAAATATTCCGAGACCTCAGACATGCGAGATTCAATGAATAAACTTTCTGCTGGGCGAGTTGGCGCAAGAAAAAAAGATTGTACGCTACAAAAAATCGAACTTTCTACTGGGCGAGTTGGTGTAAGTAAAAAATGGCAGATCCCACATTAGTGCAAATCAAGGAAGTGCGAAGCAGCCATCAGGCACACAGTCATGTTGTAGCATACCAATTTTCGTATACATCCCCTTAACGAAACGGCAGGAGTGCACCAAAATGTTCACCTTTAAAACTGGATCTGCATTGTTGTCTCGCTGTAGCGATTTTGGTACCTGTGAAGGCAACGACAAGGCCGCAAGAGCACCAAGACCGTTGCATGTAAATCATGCCTCTCATGAGAAGCATGTCACGACTTTCATGTTATGACCTGTCATTTGTGTTTCTCATGCAGTCATGTTGTGGCATACCAATTTTCGTATACATCCCCTTAACGAAACGGCAGGAGTGCACCAAAACCGTGGCATGTAAATAAGGCACACACATATCAATGATTTTCATGTTATGAACTGTCATTTATGCTCGTCATGCAGTCATGTCGTGGCATACCAATTTTCTCATACAACTAGTTAACGAAACAGCCAGGAGAGGAACAAAACTGTTTCATGTAGATCATGCCGCTCATGACATGCATGTAATGATTTTCATGTTATGACCTGTCATTTATGTTCCTAATGCAGTCATGTTGTGGCATACCAATTTTCTTATACATCCCGCTAACGAAACGGTCAGGAGTGCACCAAGACCGTGGCATGTAAATCATGCCGCTCATGACATGCACATCATGATTTTCATGTTATCACCTCTCACTTATGCTGTTCATGAAGTCTTGTGCCATACCAATTTTCGTATACGTCCCCTTAAGGAAACAGCCAGGAGTGCACCAAAACCGTGGCATGTAAATAATGCAGCTCATGACACACATATCATGATTTTCATGTTATGAACTGTTATTTATATTCGTCATGGAGTCATGTTGTGCCATACCAATTTTCGTTTACATCCCATTAACGAAACGGCCAGCAGAGCGCCAAGACCGTGCCATGTAAAGCATGCCGCTCATGAGATGCATATCCATTATTTCATGTTAAACTTTTGATTTATGTTCGTCATGCCGTGATGTTGTGGCACACAAATTTTCGTATACATTCCTTTATCGAAACGGCTAAGAGAGCACAAAGTCGTAGGCGGCTAGATAGATAGATAGATAGATAGATAGATAGATAGATAGATAGATAGATAGATAGATAGATAGATAGATAGATAGATAGATAGATAGATAATGCTCAAAGTCGCCGCAGTCCGCTAAGAAATGCTTCACATTTAAAAACGGTTGAGCCCTGCCCATCAACAGAACTTTCTGCTGGGTGGCGAGCTGGTGGAAGAAAAAACGGTCGTGTGCTACACAGATCAGAATCTCCTGCAGCTTGTAGAATGTTTTGCTTGTTTTGGTGCAAGGAGCCACGTTTGCGTGCTGCAGTCGATAGTATCTTCTGCTGGGCGAGTGGGTGCATGGAAAAACGGTTGCGCGCTATAACCAAACAAACTGCGTTGCGCAGACAAGGCGAGTTTGCGCAACGAAAAATAGCTGTAATCGATTGAACTTTCTGTGAGGTCAGTTGGTGCAAGAAAAAGAACGGCTGCGTGCTATATACCTTTCCATCGGCACTCTCGCACCAGCGAGCAGGAACCTGTTTTAAGTGCGAATGCACTTCTTAAAGGTGTCCTGAACCACCCTCCGGGCTTGGTGAAAAAACATATTCAACGGCTTGCCTACGCTGTAACGAACATCTCAGCCAAATGCTGTAGTCATCCGCGAAGCGTAGCGTTCACAAGCGGAGCGCAAAGCTTCCACTTCTTCAGGAGCCCTCAACTCAAAAAGCGGCTTCTCCTCACGCTCCTTGAATCTGCTCTATTTCGTCATAGAGCATTTACAAGGAACGTCGCTGCTATTGGCCGATGGCAGACACGCCCGCCTCGGCTGTGCGCGGGCCCTTCGCAGCGCGCCTTTTTTAAAACCGTAAGCGCGTGCGTGCCGTGCGCTCGCTTTTCCTTGTGTTATGAGCACCTATATAGGCAAAATAGTTGCTGGAAATATGTAAAAATATATTTGCTAATGCGCAAGCCTCATAGATGCCCTTGGAAGGCGTCCGTAAACTACCTCGGCGTGGACGTGAACGGTGCGGTGCAAAAGTCACCATAAATATAGTTTTCCAAGAAGCCAACAAATGCATGCCTGCAGCCTGTAATCAATCACAAATAATTCCAAACTTTAATTCATCAGTGATTGTAGATGGGTTTATTCCCTATGGTACTGCAATGCGCCACCGTCTAGTACTCGTACTCAATAACATGGCTAGAGTCGAACCCAAAATATTTCTTCTACAAGGTAGATTAAAGGACTAGGTCTGATTAGGGTGTACTTGAGTGGATTAGAGCTCATTAAGGCGCATTATGGTGGATTAAGACAGACTAGGGTGCATTAAGGTGGACTATGGCATATTATAGAGCGGATTACGCTAGACTTAGATTAGGGTGAATTAAGGATTACAGCAGATTAGGGTTGACTAAGGTAACTTACTTTCGAATGAAATCATTACGTCTGTAATGTTTGTCTTAATTTGGCGTAACTTAATAATCTGAGCTTATTGAGACTTGACTTAGTCTTAACTTAATTAGCCATGACCTAATTAGCGTTACACTAATTAGACTCGGTCTAATTAACTTATACCTGATGATACATTGTCTAATACGCTGGTCTTCATTACTCATGACATAATTATGCTTGGTGTAATTAGTCATATCTTAATTATACGTGACCTAATTAGTACAGGTCTAGTTACGCTGTTCTTTGACATATTATCTTAATTAGATATCGCTTGATGAATACTACCTGAAATAGGCCTTGATTTAGTCAGTGTTAGCCTAATTAGTCCTGAAATAGTTAGTCTCAACTTAATGAGGCTTGACCTTGAAGTCTTAGCATAATTTACCTTTGACTAGTAAGTGCTAGCTTAGGTTCGACTTAACTAGTAATAACCTAGCTATACGTGATTTAATTAGTACTAATTAATAAACAAGGTCTAATTATAAGCTTGCTTACACTAGATTTGGTCATCTCAGCTAAATTAGGCTCCGCATAATTAGATTTACCTTAATTAGACGAGGTTTATCGGTATCATGGCTTAATTAATTATGAATCATTAGTATCCGCTTAATTAGGTGTGACTTACTTGTCCATAACTCAATTCAGGTTGAATTAGTTCAGTTTGGCTTGGTTTGGCTTAGTTGGATTAGTCCTGTCTGAATTAGGCTTCATTAATAATTCCTAATTAGGCTTTGAATTAGACTTAGCCTTACCTAACTAGTCCTAGGAATCTTAATTAGGCTCCATTGAATTAGACTTAGCCTTACTTAACTAGTCGTAGGAAGCTTTGTCTTTACTACAGCGTGGCATTGTTATGCTAGCATTACATAGCTTAGCGGAGTTTTCGGCCGATTTCCCAGTTTCACCAATAGCTTAAACAGCTTTACTGTTAAAATTGAACTAGTGTATTCACACATTAAATCAATCAATCCATCCATCTTACCGCATGCCGACGCACCTTATTCCATATTAACCGGTCGGCAAGGGTCCGAGTGTGAAGGTCTTCCTTTCGAGTCATAGTAGTCACGTTCGAGCCCGGCAGCATGATTATCCCGTCTACAATCACTAATCAACAATTAACTAACTTGGTGTTATGCAGGACAAGGTGGAGCAGCGTTGGTAGTTGCGCTGTTTGTCCTGACGCCGCGTTACGCGCAATATCGACGACAAGCAGCGCACTGACAAAGTAAGCGCGCACACCTGCGAGCCTAAACGCGTGTGACGAACGAAAAGAAAACTTCGGAGGATCGAAAAAAAAAGAAAATGCGGTGATCGCGGGGGCACGCGACCGAGCCCAGGAGCGAAGCGAGCAGGCGGCCACAAGCGCGCGGCGAAGAAACAGTCCCCGGTAGTCGCGCGCTTTTCGTCAGCCACTCTGACCAGCGCCTCCTCTGATACGTCGCTGAAGTATGGCGACGTAACGCGGTGGGCGGGGCAGCTCCTTCGACACCGCCCTAAGGAGCTTTGTACCCTCTATTCCGCAGAGTTGAAACAGGACTGGAAAGGGAAGTTTTCCGGTCGCAATATCTTCGCTCCTAACAAACCGTTTTGAAAAATTATTTCGGCTGTGAATTTCTGAGAGGCATTCAATACACACCCAGCCGTTTTCAAAACCACGCCCGAGCGGTGGTTCAGGACCCCTTTAAGCGACCCCGAAAACTCCGCCGGCATCCGCGCTCCTCCTCCTCTCCCCTAGCAACGGCGCGAGGAGCGGAGAGGAGCGTCTGTAGCAACGGCGCAGCGACGTCACGCCCCGCTTGACTGCGCGCGCTCCGCCCTCCGCTCCGTGGCTGCGCGCGCCCCACGCCGGCTCCGCACCGCTCTCCGCGCCGTGACGTCACGGCGCGTTGTGCAGCTGGCGCCTCCGCGCCGTGGCTGCGCGCGCCGCGCCGGCTCCTCGCACCCTCTCCGCGCAGCTGGTGTGCCTCTCCCCCCGTTAGGTTTGCACTCACCCTCGGCCGCCGAATAGGTGCTGATCTGTAGTGACGTGTGTAGTGTGTGTATGTGTGTGCGTGTGTGACGCACTCGCGAGGTGCATTAATGCATCATACGAAAAGCGTGAAGTGTAAAATAAATAAATAATACTTCATATATAAATGTGTGTGTGTGTACAAATGCATCATGACAACAACACTTTAAATCATTAATTACACTTAATCATCATCATCAGTAAAAGTGCTTTGCACTTAAAAACGGCCAGACATCCGTGGGTCGGCTGGCGCGTGCTCTCTCGCTGCCGTCTCCTTCGCTCGGCTCTGCAGTTTAGTCGCGCGCGCCCCCTCATAGCATCACCCCGTGCTTCGCACTTCCTCATACTCCCCTTCGGGGAAATGCGGGTATTTTTTTGTCGTCTGCTACGGCTCTCCGGCGCCACGCCCCCTTCGTTGGGCTGTTTGTTGCGCCGAGCCACCCATACGTTTTGCCGTGCGCGCGCTGTTTTTCGCTCATAGAGCGATTTAAAATGTTCTTTAAGAACAGTCAATCGACAGGGCATCACTGCATTGTCTACGGTTGCGCGTACAACCAGAAGAAAAGAAACGCTGCACGTAAACAGCTGTGCACCAAGCACAACGTTGCGCAGGAGGAGTGCGGCTGCGCACTCACTGACGTACTCGTGCCAAAACGCCGCACCGCTCATGTTCCCATGTGGTCTAACGCTAATGTCGCCAACACACCCTCAGCCATTGGTGCGAATGTCCCAGATTTCTTCTTTCATTCTCTCCCTACTTGATTAGCTTCAACCATGAGAGCTAAACGCGTTTCACGGTACTACCAAAGCAAAGGGTTTTGGTACGGACATTCCTTTTTCTTTTCCTTTTTTGTTGCTCTTGTCCTTGCTGATGTATGCCTCCGGCCTGTGCAGTGCAAACCAGGTGGGCATGTTTTGTTGAACGGCAAACGTGCTTCAGCACCTTATGTGACGCGGACGCTTCCTTACAAAAGAAAAAAAAAAGTGGAGAGCTCGACAAAAGTCGATAATGAACAAGGCTGCGAGAACGGAGCCGAATGATTGCTTCTTGACCATGAGTGCGATAAATGAGAAATCCGATTAGAAAAAAAATCCAGGTCTCACGCACCGTGGGAGCCAATATTATGCCAAGATGCCAGCGATGTAACTGTAAGTATTAGCCAACGTTATTCATTAAAGAGAAAGTCAGCACGCAATAGCCGACAGTTGAAGGAATTCTAGCCAAGAGTAGCTATCTAGCGCTGGTTTTAATTGAGTAGATGCCGCACATATGCCATGGCTTATACATCATGCCACAACATTATTACGTTGTTATGCACACAGTTATACTGTGTCATTTACTGACTGACTATCACACCTTGTTAAAGTTTACTTGCTTTGTTAGCAGTGTTCGAACGCCGTTGCACTACTTATTGAGTTTTGTCGCTATGTTGAGTAATGACCATATCGAGCCACGATCATGTCATGTCATGAACATGATTATAAGATATCACATCCCTCGAATTGTAGTTTGACACTACTTTCAACCCCCTTAAAGCTCTCATGTTGAGTCATAATCATGTCGTGCCATGAATCATGTCGTGTCATGAAAATGACTGTAACTCATATCACATCTTCTCCTGTGCCTTTCGTTTTACAACCGGTATGATACCCCCTTTTGCATAATGATGCTCATGTCATTTCATGTAAGCGATGTCATGAACATGATTATAGTATATCTTACGTCACATCCCTCGAGGTTTGCTTTTCCTTTGACCCCCATCTTCACCCCCTTCCGTTAATTTTCGCTCTGTCATGCTCATGTCATATTACGTGTCTCATGTCATGAACATGACTAACTCGTATCGCCTCTCTCGATCTATATATTTCGTTGGGCACCGATCTTGACCCTTCCCGTTGATTTTTGCTTCGTCATGCTCGTGTCATATGTATTTCATGTCATGAACGTGACTAACTCGTGTCTCTGGACCTGTATCTTTCATTTGACACCCATCTTCACCTCCTTCCTTTACATTTGTTTTTGCAGAGTCATGCTCATGACATGAGCACACCATGTCATGTCATGAACGTGACTACTTCGACATGCACCTTTTGTTTGACACCCATATCGATCCTTCCAGCGGTCTTATGTTTGCAGAGTCTGCTCATTCATAGCATGACCTGAGCACATTATGTCATGTCATGAACGTGACTATGACCAATAATACATTCTTCGACATGCACCTTTTGTTTGACACCCATATCGATCCCCTTCCAGTGTCCTTGTGTTTGCAGAGTCATGCTCATGTCATAGCATGACCTGAGCACATCATGTCTTGTCATGAACGTGACTATGACCAATATTACATTCTTCGACATGCACCGCTTGTTTGACACCCATATCGATCCCTTTCTACTAGTATTATGTTTCCAGAGTCATGCTCACGTCATAGCATGACCTGAGCACATCATGTCTTGTCATGAACGTGACTATGACCAATATTACATTCTTCGACATGCACCACTTGTTTGACACCCATATCGATCCCTTTCCAATAGTATTATGTTTCCAGAGTCATGCTCACGTCATAGCATGACCTGAGCACATCATGTCTTGTCATGAACGTGACTATGACCAATATTACATTCTTCGACATGCACCATTTATTTGACACCCATATCGATCCCTTTCCAATAGTATTATGTTTCAAGAGTCATGCTCATGTCATAGCATGACCTGAGCACATCATGTCTTGTCATGAACGTGACTATGACCAATATTACATTCTTCGACATGCACCTTTTGTTTGACACCCATATGGATCCCCTTGCAGTGGTCTTATGTTTGCAGAGTCATGCTGATGTCATAGCATGACCTGAGCATAGCATGTCATGTCATGAACCTAACTGCGGCCAATATTACATTCTTCGACATGCACCTTTTGTTTGACACCCATATCGATCCCCTTCCTATAGTATTATGTTTCCAGAGTCATGCTGATGTCATAGCATGACATGAGAACATCATGTCATGTTATGAACGTGACTATGACCAATATCACATCCTTCGAGATTCACCTTTCGTTTGACACCCATCTCGACCACCTTCTTACAGTTTCAAGCTTTTCCTTGTATTATGTGTCATTAATAACATGCTTTGTAAAATCAGGTCATTCTTTAATCATGATTTGGTAATTATCACGGTGCACTCTCATTATCGTAACCAGTCTAACCTACCTTGTGTGACTTACCAACATTAGTTAGGGATTTTCAATCGTTGATTTCTGGACATGCTCCCTTTCATAGTTATAGTCATGAGCATGACTTAAAACCTGGCTATCATGCTGATTATGCCCGAGTCATGTCTGCGTTAAATCAAGGGTTCCTTTGATATATCGTGTTACGTGATTAGCCATTTATTTCTCAAGGCATCGTTTCTTGTGATAATTTTCCATAATTTTGGAACCACTCTCTTTTAAGGTGACTGAAACATTAAGGTTACTCTAATTGCGACATTAAGGCTTTCGCCTTAATGAGTGGCACCATTGTTAGCAAAAGCAACAGTATTTTTATTATGATATGAGTAATCTTACAACAGTAACTCAAACAAAGAAGAGGCAACAATGTTCCCGGTTTCCCAGTTTTACTGCTGCCAACCGGCCCCGCTGATCCCGCTTCTGCCCGCGCAATAAGACGGAAAACAATGCCGATAACAACTGTCCTGCTAATCAGTCAGATCCCACATACTCACAAATTAACCTACCTAACGATTCCGCGATGTATACAAACAGCGAAAGCAAGATCTTGCTGAAACACACACAACGAATGCACGCGCCCGCACGGAGAGCCCGGCGAGCAAACAGCCAAGATGGCGCCACCGCTAGACGTCGCTAGCGGCATTTCATGGCGGCGCCCAGGAGGGCTCTATTGTAAAGGTCTATATTCAATAAAAGCTGCTACTGCGAGAGTTCGTGGAAGGAAAATAACATCAAAGTTTCGCCAGAAGGGCCAAGCAATGAATGCGATAGCAATGACATAATATACGAAATAATCTTTAGGGGCAATCTGAATTGTAGTGAACGTGGGCTTATTAAGTAGGCATGAAGTTGCGTATTTTGGGCGATCGAGCGGCAGAGACAAGGGCCCAGAGCTCCGAGTCGTGTTTTTTTTATGTCCTCTGGCCCGCGCTTCACCACTGCGACCGCGCCAAGCGACATGCATTTGGCAACAATCGAAAAACATGGGCCAGCACAGCCGCATCGAGCAGGCACGCTCCTTCTGACACTCGTTGATGCATTCGCGTGAGCACTGTGTGGCGAGGGCATTGCCAGCGTTGCAACAGAGCACGCGATCAAGGCGCTGCTACCCAGTACACTGTGCATCTGATGGCTGCCCGGATAGCGCGCGCCAGCGATGGAGACCGCGCCAAGTACACAGCTGTTTCTCAAGCTCAGCACCCCCCCCCCCCTCCTTTCGCGTCTTGTGGAGCTCGTTAAAGACGCGTGGGGAGTTTCCCCCCCGCTGGGACGCAGGCCTCACCGTGTCATGTTACCTCATGCACGCTCCGGGCGACGGATATGGGCTGGGATCGCTTTCTCTCTGCTTCAACTGGCTGCGTCCCTCCGCTCACGTGCGTTTACCCGCGGGTAGAAGGTATGATGTGCGAGGGGGAGGTTATCAATTTGGAATTTATACGGGAATTGACGGCGATGGCCAAGGCGAAAACCCGACGTCCATGCAACTAATACTGCAATAATAGTGCCACCTGCGTGTATTGGGTCAAGGACAATACTGGCGCTAACCGAAGAACCAAGGCCGCGTGCTTCTCCGCTTGAGAGCCAGCCCTGACGGACGCCTTTTTGCCGAAGCTAGCCCCTCAGCTACCAGTAAAGACCTATAGCGCCCCTGAAGGTTTGTGACAAGCTGGTGGAGGAGCTGGGTAGCCATCGCGGATGTTGCAGACCCCTCCAGGCAGCCGCACTGCCTGCCCGGTACCAGTCAGCACTTCCTTGCGCCGAGCTAGCCGCAGAATCAAGGGACTGCCTGCTGAAGTCGACGATACGCTTCCTGCCATTTCAACAGGTATGGCCAGCGCTTC
The DNA here is from genome assembly GCA_013339685.2 of Hyalomma asiaticum. Lineage (NCBI taxonomy): Eukaryota > Metazoa > Arthropoda > Arachnida > Ixodida > Ixodidae > Hyalomma > Hyalomma asiaticum. The sequence goes on from CM023487.1 coordinate 89,602,843, forward strand.
CGTGCAGGATGCACGAGCCTACTCAGCTGGAGCTTGCGGTGTGTTTGGTTGAAGTGTGATGTCGCATTGCTCACTGAGAGCTTGATGCAGCTCGTTCTTGATGTTCGCAACAGAATTTAGCGCGACCGCAGGCGTTGTGGCGCACTTTTGCAACTCTTCGCGCACTATCGAACACATGAGTTCCCGCAGGTAGTCACAGTGACTTCCAATGGCCGTGAAAATGTCAGCGGTTGACACACTGCTCACTAAACGAGCGGTCAAGTACATCAACGATCGACGAATGCCCCCTCGAAAGTCGGATGTTTGGCGCACCCCCGATCGATGGCCCCTCTGCTACCACTGCGGCGGAGCTGACCACATGTACCGCCAGTGTCCATACCACCGCCTTGGACTTCGCGATTTTTCTGCGTACTCGCCGCCACCTCGATATGGCCAACGACCCCGGGACATTGTGGACAACCCTTCTCAGCAGCGCTACCAGCCGCTTGCCGGGAGACAGTCGCGCTTGGCGTCGCCGAGGCGATTTTCATCGCCGTCGCAGCGGTATCCTACCGCACGGTCACCCAGTCCCCGCCTGCAAAACTAACCGAAGCGACCTCTGGGGGCGGGGTCGCTGAAGATCGAAGTGCTGAAGACCTCCGATTGACGCAGAAAAGAAAAGCTCCTGATCTTCCATTACCTGCTCCTATACGCGACGACTGGCTTTCTCATGACATAACAGTGACGATTGACGGATACGCGTTTAGCGCGTTAGTGGACACCGGCGCCGACTATTCCATTCTGAGCGGGAATTTCCTACGCAGCTGAAGAAATAATCACGCCCTGGCATAATTCGCAGATTCGGACGGCGGGTGGCCAAGTCGTAACTCCAGTGGGCGCCTGCGCGACTAGAGTTCAGATAACGAAAGGGAAGGGGGTCAAGGGCTCGTCTTTATTTGTTAGGAACAAGTTAATGAAACAACAAATATTGAAGCCTAGGAAAGCATAGGGGAAGTTATTGTAATTCGTAATTATGACATTGTAATTTTAGGGGTAAGTAGAAAGGAATTAAGGTGAACGAAAAGGCAAACCTGCCTTCGGTGGTAACCGAACCCACGGCCTTTGGATATCGCTTCCGATGCTCTACCCACTGAGCTACGAAGGCGGTCGTCCCTCCGTCCACTTTATTGGGTATTTATGTATATGGAATCCTGGGAGTGTTAGGCAGCGCCACTCGTAGCCAGGGCGGCGGGTGTACGCTCACTTTCTACGTGACGCCTCCTGGCAGTAAGAGTGTGCTACATCCGCCGCCATGGCTACGAGTACGCGTTTAGCGTTGAGCCTGTGAGGCGTTTATTGAAGAGAGCAAAGCTGAATCGACGAGCCGTTGAAGCGGAACAAGCGCGAGCACCAACAACTTTCCTCGTCTTCGTCATCTGCTGGCTCTCCTATCTGCGCCCTATTTATGTTACAAGATATACATTCGTAGCCAACCGCCTGGTCCTTCGCGAATGCTCCCGCGACGTTACTCTTGGAGTTGAGTTTCGGCAGGAGTACGGTACTGCTTATCGATCTCCAAGAGCGTCATATCACATTCTCAGCCAAGCGAGCACTTGACGTCGAGGACGACCAACGGCGTGCCGACGTCCTTCCTTTGACTGCTGAGAGCGTAACGCTTCCTCCACGAACAAGTGTCATGGTCGACGTTACATGCTTGCACCATGGCGAAGCGGTGGCTGAGACAAACTTCGAGCAACTACTGAAACAAGGTGTCTGTGTAGCGAGAAGTGTTAAACAGCTCCGTGGTGGCCGTTCGCAATTGCTGGTTACGAATTTTAGCATCGAGCATCGGCACCTCTTCCGCGGCACTTCGATAGCGTTTGCAGAAGAAGTAGCAAACGTTAGCTGCTGTTTCACGTCGGAAGTGATGGAGAACGCAGACGAACCTCTCAGCCATGTAGACATAAATCTAGGTCTGCTGATTGATGACCAGGCATCAATGAGGAAACTGTTGATGGAATTTAGGAACTGCTTCACAAGTTTTTCAATGGTGCGCCAGACTTCCATCACTCGACACAGGATCATCATGCACGACGATGCACGCCCGATACAACAACGGCCCTACCGAGTGTCAGCAAAGGAACGTGAAGCCATACGTACGCATGTTTGAGAGATGCTTGATGACGGCGTCATCGAACCTTCCAGCAGCCCGTGGTCATCTTCGGTAGTGCTAGTGAGAAAGACGGAACGCTCCGTTTCTTTGTCGACTATCGGAAGCTTAACAACGTGACTAAAAAGGACGTATTCCCACTGCAACGTATCGACGACTCGTTGGATAGACTACCGCATGCCCTCTACTTTTCTCCTCTCGATCTGAAAAGCGGGTACTGGCAAATCGGGGTAGACGAGCGAGACCGCGAGAAAACAGCCTTCGTGACTCCAGACGGTCTCTACGCATTTCGAGTGCTTTCCTTTGGTTTCTGTTCAGCAGCAGCACCATTCCAGCACATGATGCACACCGTAATCACTAGACTGAAGTGGCAGACTTGTGTATCTTGACGATGTCGTAGCTTTTTCGGAAACGTTCGAGCAACATCTTCACCGTCTGCGGACTGTGCTAACAGCTATCCAGTTGGGTGATCTTACACTGAAGCCAGAGAAGTGTCACTTTGGCTGTGAGGAGCTCAAGTTTCTCTGGCGTGTGGTAAGCACCGAAGGGCTCCGGCCTGACCCAGAGAAGCTCGCTGTCGTAGCAGCATTTCCAGCTTCTACCGGGAAGAAGGCCGTTCGACGCTTCCTTGGTTTATGCGCCTACTATTGCAGCAGGTTAATCCACGACTTTTCGAAGATCGCTGAGCCCCTCACTCGCCTTACACGCGACGACACGCCATTTGTCTGGGATAATGAGCAACAGGCTGCCTTTGCTGAACTACGACAGCGGACGCAATCAGCACCCGTTTTCGCTCATTTTCCCGATAATGCTGATACAGAGGGGTAACCGACGCCAGTAACATTGGCCTTGGTGTTGTGCTCGTCCAGCGTCAGGATGGTGTCGAAAGAGTCGTAGCCTATGCCAGCCACTCACTATCCCGTGCTGACGCGAATTATTCGACTACGGAGAAAGAGCGCCTCGCAGTCGTGTGGGCGATCAAGTTTCGCCCCTATCTTTACGGTCGTCCTTTCAATGTAGTGACGGTCCAAGATGCCCTTTTTTGGTTGGCAAGCACGGTGGAGCTTGCGGCTAAAAGAATGTGACGTCACCATCGTTTATAAGTCTGGCCGTAAGCGCGCGCCTATTCATCCGGTCAGTCGGGAAGCAGAGGACGATGATGGTTTCCTTGGCGCCATTAGCTCATCGGACTTGATGACACGGCAGCGAGACGATACGGACATTCGACCGATCATAGATTACCTAGAGGGCCGCGACGCCACTATACCACGCCACTTGTCCCCCTTCATGACGTCGTTCTGTATGCGAGACAACTTATTATATAGGAAGAACGCCCGTTCGAACAGCCGTGCCTACCTGCTTGCAGTTCCAAGAGACATGCGAGACGACGTGCTCTTTGCTTGCCACGACGAGCCCACATCTGGCCATTTAGGCTTCTCGCGAACACTCGCCAGAGTGAATGAGATGTACTATCGGCCTGGGCTTTTGGCCAGCGTCAAACAGTACGTGAAAAGCTGTCGTGAATGCCAGCGCCGAAAGACACCTCCTAAGGTAGCTGGCTAATTACTTCAGCCAATTGAACCTCCTCGCACACCCCTCGACCAAGTGGGCATGGACATTATCGGACCATTTCGTCTGTTTGCCATCCGCAGCAACTGGGTAATCTTCGCTACTGGTTATTTAATGCGCTATGCTGAGACGCAGGTAATGCTTCCAAAGAGCGCAATTCTTCATGAGCCACATCGTACTGCGGCACGGTGCTCAGAGGGACAGCATTCACAGCGCAGCTGATGAAGGAAGTCTTTGAACTCAGTAGCACGAGACACCGCAACACGACAGCATACCATCCACATCCCAACGGACTTACCGAGCGATTAAACAAGACTGTCACAGACATGATCTCCATGTACATCGACGTTCAACATAAAACATGGGACCGTATCTTGCCTTACGTGACCTTCGCGTATAACACCGCAGGGCAAGAGACGACGCGATTTACACCGTTTGGCCTTCTTTACGCTTGGGAAGTGCAGACCATGCTCGGATGCTATGCTGCCATGTCAAGACGGTAAGAGGCTCGCACCTGATACACAGTAATTTGCAGAGTGTGCCGGGGAAGCTAGGCAGCTCACGCGGCTCCAGATCGGTCAGCAGCAGCAAGCAGACGCCCGCCGCTACAACATCCGTCATAGGGCAGTGTCCTACAACCCCGGACACCTAGTATGGGTGTGGACCTCCGTGCGTCGCCGCGGCCTCTGTGGAAAGCTACTAAGCCGGTACTTTGGCGCCTATACAGTGCTACGCCGCGTCAGCGACGATGTGGCCCCGCACTACGAAGTGGCCCCGCACAGAAAGTCGCAGACAAAGACCAGGACGCAACGTCCACCGAGTTCGGACATTGTTCACGTTGTGCTCATGAAACTTTACGTTGCGCGTTTGTAACTTTTGCCGCGTTCATATTTTCATTCGTGATCTGTTTTTCTTTTTGCATTTACCGTCATAAGCTTGCTTTGTTGCATGATTCCCAGCGTCACGCTTGCTTTCGTTCTCTCTCTTTATATTTGTTTTCCCTTTCGCTTCCTACGACTGTGCTGTTGCCGATATCGAGGCGATGCTGTTTCGTTTTCGCTAGGGGGATGAGGCCACCTGCGTGCAGTGGGTCGAGGACAATACTGGCGCTAGCCGAAGAACGAAGGCCGCGCGCTTCTTCTCCGCTCGAGAGCCAGCCCCGACGGACGCCTTTTTGCCGAAGCTAGCACCTTAGCTACCAGTAAACACTTATAGCGCCCCTGAAGGGTCGTGACAATAGTGTGCGACAGTGAATAATAAATCGCGCTGAGCGAGTTCATGTGAGGAAAAGCGAATGCATGTGTCGCAAAACAGTGCCCACTACGCCGAAGAAACCAGTATTGAGTGAGAGACGTCGCGCCGAAAACACCTCAGCTAAGAAAAATAGCCCGCGCAGCAAGAACCTCAACGCGCCCAAGGGCATGCAACGGCTGGCCGAAGCATGCACAGTGCGATTCTAGAGTTCAGAAGTGTTGCAGTGTGTGCAGTGTGTCATGCTTTGTGAGCGTGTAACGCTGCTCAGGACGAGCGAAGAAGGCAGGTGTAAGCAAGAGGACAAGGCAACAGGGGGAGCGCTCACGTGTTGTATTGCCCTCTTTTTTATCCGTTTATTTTCGGCATTAGCTCGTCCTGAACAGCGCTACACGCTCACTAAGCGATTATTACTGTTATGAAAGACTGTGGAATGCGGCAGTGAGTCACCCCGTCACAGCTGGTGAGCACGCGGTGTAGGATGAGATCAACGGAAGCGGAGAGCTCGCACTGACGCTCGCCGCGACATGTGATGCAAAACGAGGCGCCGCCCAAACGGGGAAGATACGAGTCTAATCTGGAATCTTCTCGGCGCTTTTCGCGTGCTGAGATCGCACGACGAGCGCCGATACTTCTAGGATGCCGGCGGAAGACTATTTAAACAGTTCAACACGAGCCGTCTTCCACAGTTTCAGGCGTCATATGACACAGCGAAAGAAGTTGAGCGATGCTGCTCTGCGGACAAGCCGGACAAGATCGGCCTCCAAGCTCCACGTTGACACGATGTTTCGAGTCACTCTCATGAATAGGAGTCTTCTTGTGTCTTGTTCTCCATTGTATTGCATGAGTTTGTATACAATTGGTGTTAGTTGGTTCCGTGTTATGTTGTAACCCATCTAGTTTGTATTTTGAAGAGCCCTTTACTTGCGCGTTGTTTGTGCAGCTGCCTCTTGAATGATACTTTGTTTTGTTTTGATCACCCTTGGCTATGAGTCGGTCGTTGAACCACTGCTGGCGTTTCGGTAACGTGCCAGAGCGACCTACAACTTAACTGTCCAAGCTTTCGTGGGGTCATTTACGGGGAGTCGGTTTTTGTAATCTTTCCCGAAGATTGCCTCCCTCGGGAGCGGTGACAATGTTCCTGGCGTCCGCGACTAGGACTTCTTTGGCGCACAGTGTGTTCCAAAGCACAGAGAAAGAACCTTGGGTCGTATGCGTCTTGGGGTAGGCCATATTGTGTGCTGCACAACGTTCTCCTGTGCACAAAGAGTATTTTGAAAGTCGAAGAACAGCAGATAGTAGTTTGCGCATGCGGCTAGGTATTCTGTTTAAGGGCACCATGAATCTTGAGAAATTGATTGCCCTTGGTGAAAGGATCGGTTTGGCTGGAGCTGAACTACGGAAGTGGGTTAACCAAGAGAAAAAAGAAGAAAGCATCAGAGACAAATTCAGGACGGTAAAGCCGAGGAGAGGTTGCTACCCAGTATGCTGCGCTACTCAGTCACTATTTTGACCACTGGACTGAAACTTCAGACATCGGACAGGAGTGCGGCACGGTTAGAGCGCTTCTTATTAAGGAACCACTTCTCGTCAGTTGCCACCCGAGCCTGCTCTGTGAGTGAAAGAGAGGAAGACAAGGTCGCTCAGTGACGTGCTGGAGGTCAATATTTTGGAGCGCAAGGGGGCCCCAATCTTGCCGCGATCGGAAAATAGGGACCGGATGACGTTAAGCACTCGGCACCTGAAGAAAGACGAAACCCTCCGAAGCATGTTGGCGGTGTTATCTTTGGATTCGTTTGCTTCATGATGCTAGCAACTGCCGAACAAATTTTTTTCACCCTAGCAATGTGAAGTGCTTTAAATGAGGGCAGACCAATCACAAAGGCGACCTGTGTCGACGAGATTGCGATGTGGGCTTGTTGGTTGTTCATATTAAAAGCTTTGATGTAGCGCAAAAACGACACACGGACACAACAAGGACACAAGTTAGCGCTGTGTGGTGTCCATATGTGCCTTCTTGTGTCCGTGTGTCGTTTTTGCGCTACATCAAAGCTTTTAATACGACCTGTGTCGTAACGAAGCGAAACAAGTTCAGCATGTTTGCTCTGTGTATGCCACGCTGAAAAAGCAAGAGGACGAAGACGTTGTTGAAGCGTTTCTGGAACGAAGAGCAGGCTCGCAGACCGCGAGATGCTGCCAGTCCTGTGGCATCGATGATTACAGTGCAGTCGAGTGAAATGCGCAATAAAACCAAGAGCGTGACGTTTCATGAACGTTCGAGGAATGGGAAGGCACCGAAGAAAAAAACTATGAAGATCAAATGGCACCATCCTCACCTGACAACCATGCAAGGAGACCGCAAACCTCATGGGCGCCAACACAGCGTCGAGAGCCTGTGGAAGAGTTCTGTTTACCTCTGTAGCTAGAGCAGAGATCGGCTCGCAAATAAACAGAAATGGAACAAAAGTAGAACTCATAAAGGAAAGAAGCAGTCGCGTGATCCGTAAGCTAGGTGCCCATCAGCTCTGTTGAACATGCAGGGTTTTTTATTATTGTTAAGTGTTGTATTGTGTGGAATAATGTGCTTATCATGAATCAGTGTGTATTTTACATTACGATATTTTGTAAAACATTGAGAACGTTCATGTGTTAACAGAAGTGAGTGTATTTAGTTTGTGAAAATGTATCACGCGTGTGTACGCGATGTCCTGTGAAGGTTTTAAGCGATGTCTGGTGAATTTTTATTTACGTGACTTGTGTGACGCGACGCGCCCTGTCTGGACTGATGTGTTATGGACTCTCATACTGACACGAGCGGTTGTTTTAAGTGGAAAGCCGTTATCGCCTTAATGCTGTGTGCGTCACTACCACGTGACAATACGGTGTTAACCTGTGACGGACTGTCATAGGGGCTTATTAAACTCTGTGTGGTGTATATTTGTGTGCACTATGTTGTGTCCTTTACAGTATAGCTTCATAACATTGTCAAACTGGGGGCAGTGTCACAAAATAGTATGTACAAGAAAAAAACCGGCATTGATTGAGAGGTCACGCGCCGAAAGTACCCAAAATAAGGAAAACGGCACGCGCAGCAAGAACCTCTAAGCGCCCAAGTCAGTGGCGCCATGCTGGCCGAAGCATGCATGGCGAAATTCCAGAGTGTTCTCAAAGTTCTGGAATTCTGCTGTGAGTTATCCTAACACAGCTGGTTACCTAAGTTCATGAAGAATGATCTAAGGTGCACCTGTATGCTTTTGGAAGGAAAACAACGTGAGTACTGTGCCACGCTGCAGTCGACCGAAACAAGTGACCATAATGTGGTAGCCACACAGCCCGCTGCCTGGGGATGGTGTTTACTTGTGCCTGCCTAAGTGGTCGAACTTGGCTGATACAAATCGGCTTAGAGCGAGGGAGTCTATATTACAAGACGCAGAGCTCTAAAAACGACATAAGACTTCAGCGTTTCACTGCCTATCGTGCATGTCGTACGCACACAATATCGTAGTTACAAGTGAAACGCCTTCACAGACGATTTGTCTGTTCACAGAGCAGAAGCGTCTTTGGCGAAATGCGAATGCCCGCGGGCCATACACAGTACATTCTATTCTTTTACAGCGGCCGTTTTTGCGGCTTCAGGGAGGAGCGCCCGAACTTCCGGTTACCGCGCGCCTGAGAGCTCGAAGTGCCATCTAGCAACAAAGTGGAGATCAGTGGTACGAACTGCTGGGCGATGCGGATACTTCTCAGTTCTTCGAGACCCTGGCAGTTCCTAGATGATGTCGTCTGCGCTTGAGTAATCTTCAGACACTAGAAGACTGAAGCGTCATCGGCTGCCTTTCAGCACGTGGCTTACTTTGTCTACCTCAGTGGCACCAACCGCATGGCAAAGGCCAAGAACTTAATGTTTGTACAGCACGTACTATTCGGTTGATGTTTGCGCCCGGCACAATACATCTTTTGGAGCAGCGCTCTGGCGGATGCCAAATCTGCCAAACAGGTCACGATGCTTCAGCTTGCACGCGTCCCATCTGGTGAGATCTTCCTCATGAGACTTCAACCAGACGCCCACTGTGCCGCAGAGGTAGGAGGCGATATTGGCGAGTGCCAGTGTGGGGCAGCACCGATATTGCGCTACAACACACTCGTACTTCGACATCCAGTCATAAACGTCAATGCCATCGGTACCGCAGCGGCTGTGTCAATACGACAAACTGTGGCTGACTTGCCGGACTCGCGGTTGAAGCACCGTAGGCAGCGTCTCCTTCCGCTCAGATCACGGAGCTCTTCAGCACACGTCCACTGCGAAGTCCCATTTGCGTCGTATCCAGCAAATTCACCAAAATGTTACGAATATATTTACAAGTTATTTGCAGTACAATAATAGCCAATATGGTAGTTGTTGCCAAAAGCACTACTTCGTCGACTTCCGCACAATGACCAGCTTTTTCGTTCGAGTTCTAACACCGCAACAATATCTAGGGAATTGCTAGCAGCAGAACCTACTTACGAACAGGAAACTTCCGATTAGTAAGATCAGGCTGGAGCGCATACGGCAGGTCTTCCCATGTAGTGGCTGGACACTTACCGCTGTCTTTTAAACGAACAGCGTAGTGCCACGGCATTCTCCGAGTACTAACATGTGGTGCAGGACCACGTAGGAGAACAAAGGGCATGAAAAAGCCGCCACTAGAAAACACACACACACACAAAAGTAAGAACCACACCGAAAGGACCAGCGGCACTTCGAATTAAATAGGTCTGGGTGCCAACCCAGGAACAGTCAAGATACATCATGTCGAGATCCATCATGTCTTTAAGTAAGCACCAACTAGGCCAGCAAGCAGTCTGAATAACAAAAGAAACGCCAGGTGAAATTGCGGACCACGCTATGGAACGAAAAATTAGAGGTGCAGTTTTAAGTGAGGGAAGGGAGCGGTATGGATCACGGAGAATACAGAATAACTGCTACCCTTGTGTCACTTAGAGAAAGAAGTGGACGTGTAATGCGAAGAACCGAAAACCATCAGATAATCATAACAGAATGGATACCAAGGCAATGAAAGCGCTGCAGTGGAAGGCAGAAGGTTAGATGTAGCGATGAAATTAAGAAATTCGCAGGCATGAAGTGAAATCAACTCGCCCAGGACAGGACGGAAGGAAGATCTTTGGAAGAGCCACAAGAAACCAGCTTTTTGGTGGTTCATGATGAAGAGATATCTGGGATAGCGCAGCAAAACATGGACATGATAAGGAATGAGAACGGGATGAGCGCTTACTTCCAACAACGCACCCACGTTTGGTGCGCTAACCAGGATACTTCATATTCATCGTAATTTAGCGCAAAGGAAACACACACATAGTAAAGAAGGACCACAAACAACAAACCCGCTACTAACAACTTATTTATTGAATGTGGAAAAAACAGCTTTTATACACCAAGAGATCTGCGCAGGCGTACCACAACAAGGACAATTGAATACCTGAAAACAGAAGGTTATCACACCAGGCGCGATAGGAATTTCATTTCCGCATTGTATAGTAGAACAGATGTATCACTAACACATTTTCACCTGCTTTTCTGATAAAGTATGCCTCCAAGGTTCCACGGGCTGTTTTATGCTTACTTCTGCCTAGTACTCTCACGCCACGGAAACGTGGTTCACAACCAGTGCAGGCAATGCAATGAGCGACAAGATTCGTCCTGTCCTTGTTAGATAGGTGATTTGCATGCTCCCTCAGTCGGTCGTTAGCGCAACGCCCCGTCTGGTCGATGTACACTTTGACGCAGGGCAGGGGGATCTCGTAGACGACGTTTTTGGTGCATTGTACAAAGCGTGTTTCGTGGTTCTTCTTGCAGCCACCCTTATTTTCCGCACAAGAAATGCGACGGCACAGCTGAGCCATCTTCCTGGGGCCAGAAAAAACCACCGGTACGCTAAACCGATCAGCGACCTTCTTCAGCCTGTGGGAGACCCGGTGTATGTAAGGCACCACAACAGGCCTAATTGTCCCCTTCAAAGTCGTCGCGGCATTTTTGCCAGTCCCTTTCTTTATTTCCTTGAGGAGCGTTTCTGCGACTGTGACTACTACCGACTCCGGGAAGCCAGCTGAAAAAAGTCGGCCTAATTGATGGTCAAAACTTACCTGCACCTCATGAACACACGACCTCCTTAGCGCGGATGCCAGGCAGAGGGTAGCAATGCCTCTCTTTACAATCTTAGAGTGAGCAGAGTTGTAGGCAAGAGCTCTTTTTTGTGCCCGTGGTGAATATGCCCAGCATAGGTGTTTTTTCTTGAATCTCAATCGCAAATCCAAGAAGTGCAGCATTCCATCAACTGGCAGCTCATAAGTAACAGCCAAACCTTTGCCTTCATTATTAAAATCATCTAAAACACTCATTACCACATGTTCATATGAACTGGAGCACTGCTTGTTTAAAATTACTAGAACGTCGTCCATGTAACGAAAAACTTTAAGGACTTTGTCATTGGTAAAATGATTAAAACGATCGTGTAAAGAGCGATCGATGAATGATACAAAGATGTTGCAAAGAACCGGAGCGATGCATGATCCAATGCAAATGCCTATCTTTTGCAGACGAAACTGGTCGTCAAATTTAATAAAGGTGCCCTTAAGATAACATTCTAAAAGTACTAAAAAGTTATCTACCGATGCACCAGCAGCATTTTTGAAAGGCAACAGGTCCATTTTCATCTATGCAGTCTTTTACCGCAGCAAACAGTTCAGGATGGGGCACTGCATAAAAGAGCTCTTCCACATCTATCGAAAAGGCATAATCACACTTATAGTTATCTTCTAGAAAACGAACAACTTCTTCCGAACTCTTTGCTAGGAAACGGTCATTTATCTCGAGGGAATTCAACACTTTAAGCAGGAACTTACTAATACAGTGATGCCACGTGCCACCTTCGTTCACAATAGTTCTACACGGAGCATCCGGTTTATGCGTCTTAACGATAAAGAACACGTGCAAGGCAGTACTTTCGCAACTTGTTATGTCCCTTGCGAGCCTCTGTAGATCTAAGCGCTTGCAAAGATCGACGGCTTTACATTTAATTCTTGTTTGGCTTTTTTTCAAACGAATAAAGTTTTTGTCTATAGCCAGAGTGGCTTTACGAATATACATGTTTCTAGGAAACATGTATATTCGTAATTTCACCGGAGCGTACTAAGGACTGTTTGCAGAGTGTGGTGAAATTTTTTTAAGGACAATGACCATTGTCTTATGCAGGATAACAAGGTAGGCGGTTTTGTTACCATGCCTAGAAATATGTATATTCGTAAAGCCACTCTGGCCATAGACAAAAACTTTATTCGTTTGAAAAAAAGCCAAACGAGAATTAAATGTAAAGCCGTCGATCTTTGCAAGCGCTTAGATCTACAGAGGCTCGCAAGGGACATAGCAAGTTGCGAATGTACAGCCTTGCACGTGTTCTTTAGCGTTAAGACGCATAAACCGGATGCTCCGTGTAGAACTATTGTGAACGAAGGTGGCACGTGGCATCACTGTATTAGTAAGTTCCTGCTTAAAGTGTTGAATTCCCTCGAGACAAATGACCGTTTCCTAGCAAAGAGTTCGGCAGAAGTTGTTCGTTTTCTAGAAGATAACAATAAGTGTGATTATGCCTTTTCGATAGATGTGGAAGAGCTCTTTTATGCAGTGCCCCATCCTGAACTGTTTGCTGCGGTAAAAGACTGCACAGATGAAAATGGACCTGTTGCCTTTCAAAAATGCTGCTGGTTATCGGTAGATAACTTTTTAGTACTTTTAGAATTTTATCTCAAGAGCACTTTTATTACATTTGACGACCAGTTTCGTCTGCAAAAGAAAGGCTTTGCATTGGATCATGCATCGCTCCTTTGCAACATCTTTGTATCATTCGTCGATCGCTCTTTACACGATCGTTTTAATCATTTTACCAGTGACAAAGTCCTTAAAGTTTTTCGTTACATGGACGACGTTCTAGTAATTTTAAACAAGCAGTGCTCCAGTTCATATTGTTAAGAGGCGCACTAAACCGAGGCTGTCAAACGAACGATCGGCTAGGCGAAGAGGAAGAAGAGACGACTCGCGAGAGATTCTGGCAGCCATACTGCTGGAGCCGCAGCCTGTGTATTTGTGAATGCACCCTTCTGGATCTACCACATCCCTGTGATTCCCCGTGACAATTTGGTGGAGGTGCGGGGTAGCAGAAGCACTTTACGACGGAGCTCCGCAGTGGTCGTCGAGTCGGGGTATTCATCATGCCAGACCAGGACACGACCACGCCTGCGTCGGTCAATACGACCCCTGCGCCAGCACCAACACCGCGACAACAACGCGACAATAGCGTCGACGATCGTCGTTACGCATCCTAAAGACCCAGGGACGTTCTGCGGTACGGATGAAGTTGACGTCGACGATTGGATTGCCGACTATGAGCGCATCAGTGAGATCAATCGCTGGGATCCGACGCTCATGCTGGCGAACGTGCTGTTTTACCTCAAAGGAACAGCAAAAGTATGGTTCGAGAACCATGAAGAAGAGATTGGAAGTTGGGACACTTTCAAAGAAAAGCTTTGTGCTTTGTTCAGGAAGCCCCAGGGTCGAAAGGCAGCCGCAACGAAGGAGCTATCCACCCGCGCTCAGACGTCCACTGAGCCATACATAGCCTATATCCAGGACGTCTTGGCTCTTTGCCGCAAAGTCGAGGGTGACATGACGGAGTCGGACAAGGTTAGTCACGTGCTAAAGGGTATAGCGGATGATGCGTTCAACCTGCTGCTGTGCCGAAATTGTGCGACCGTCGACGAAATCATTGAAGAATGCCGGCGTTTTGAGCAGGCCAAAAGCCGCCATATCGCACGGTCAGTCGTCCGGTTACCTAACACCGCCCCAACGTCATCATGCGAGGACGGACTGGCCTCTCGTCTGCAGTCGCCGCCGCCGTCGGAACTTGCACGAAATGTGCGTCGGGAAATTGAAGCTTTGGCTCCTGCTATTGCCAACAGCAGTCACGGCGATTCTCACGTGCCGGAAGTGTCTCTGGTACAGGAGGAACTTGGCAACTTGGGCTTCTACGTTTGCACCGCTGCCCACTCTCCGGCGACGGAAATTCGTCCAAGGACAACCCCACGGCCAAGCTTGCCACCCCAGGAACAGCGGTTCTATCCGCGGTCCCGTAATCTGGCTGAATGGCGGACAGCAGATGATCGGCCAATTTGTTTCAACTGCCGCCGTATAGGTCACGTCGCACGCTACTGCAACCGTTGGGTTTCGCCGTTACGATCCCGGTACGATACTTCTAGCCGCACCGACAACTACCGCCGTTTTCAACATACCCAGCCATGGAGCAATGATTACCGCCGCTTCCAGCCTTTTGAGCCGTACACCGTCGATGCCACCACTGTGCCGAGTAGCCGCTCCCCGTCACCCCGCGATCATCAGTCCCGCTCGCCGCCAGCACGTCGCCCGTCGTCCCCTTCCCCTCCCCGACGACGTTCGACATCGCCGCTCAACCTCCGACAGGGAAACTAAGGGATGCAGCTCTTAGAGGTGACGCTGCATCTTCGACTTCCACCTCAAATCCTCTCCTCGTATTGCCGACACGACGAAATCTCATTGACGTTGACGTTGACGGCCTAAATGCTTCCGCACTCGTCGATACCGGAGCACAAATCTCTGTGATGAGCGATCAACTTCGTCGGCGCCTTAAGAAAGTAGTTACTCCCGCCTTTCCTGGTATTATTCGTGTCGCTGATGGAAGAAGTCCTGCCGTCATAGGAATGTGCACAGCTCGCATCACCATCGCCGGTCATCACATATCTGTTCTGTTCACTGTTCTTGAACAATGCCCTAACGACCTTATTCTCGGACTCGATTTCTTGTCGACCCATGCCGCCCTTATTGACTGCGCAAGCGGCGTCGTTCAACTTGAGCTTCCTCAACTTGCCGATCTTCCAGCGTCGCCGTTACGCCGCTTATGCGCTCTTGATTATGTTCGGTTGCCACCACAAGCCGCCACTTGTGTTGCCTTGACGACCGCGTCACCTGTTCCTGACGGCGACTACGTAGTCTCTCCGGTAGTTGACGTACTGTTGACCCGTAATATTGCTATGCCTCACACCCTCGTGACTGTTGTCGACAACTACGTGCAGCTCCCACTCCTCAATTTCAGCCACTCGACCCAAGCTCTCCCGCAAGGCATCTCAGTGGCCAACCTCTCCCCACTTGCTGAATGCGACATCACGGCGTTAGATGCTGACACCCGTTCACCCTTCTCCGCAACAGACCAAGCAAGGCCGTCCTCCGAAGAAATAACCAAGATGATTGCCTCTGATCTTCCGATCTCAAAAGCTACGGAACTCCACTCCCTCCTAACGACCTACAGCGACATCTTCGACTTCAATGACCGCCCTCTAGGACAAACGTCGCTTGTAAGTCATCGAATACATACCGGTGATGCTAATCCTATCAGACGGCGGCCATATCGTGTGTCCTATTCAGAACGCCAGGTCATGCAACAGGAAGTCGATAAGATGCTCTCCAAAGGTGTAATAGAGGCTTCTTCAAGTCCGTGGGCGTCACCTGTCGTCCTGGTTAAAAAGAAGGATGGCAGCTGGAGATCTTGCGTCGACTATCGCGCCTTGAACAAAATCACACGCAAAGACGTATATCCGCTGCCTCGCATCGATGACGCCCTGGACTGTCTTCACGGTGCCCGATTCTTCTCTTCCATAGATCTGCGCTCGGGTTATTGGCAGATTTCTGTTGACGACTTGGACCGAGAAAAAACTGCCTTTATCACACCCGACGGCCTCTATCAGTTCAAAGTCATGCCCTTTGGACTGTGCAACGCCCCAGCAACGTTCGAACGAATGATGGACTCTCTCCTTCGTGGCTAAAAATGGTCTATCTGTCTCTGCTACTTGGATGACGTCATTGTGTTTTCCCCAACGTTTGAGAGCCACCTTACCCGCTTGGAGACCATTCTAGAAGTTTTTCGTCGAGCGGGGCTCCAGCTTAACTCAAAGAAGTGCAAATTCGGTAGACAACAAATTACTGTGCTTGGTCATCTTGTGAGTGCTGCCGGTGTCCAAGCTGATCCTGACAAGGTTACCGCTGTCAAGAACTTCCCTATCCCTTCGTCTCCTAAACATGTTCGTAGCTTTGTCGGATTATGTTCGTACTTCCGACGTTTTATACGCAATTTTGCCATCATCCCCCGGCCCCTCACGGACCTTCTAAAGAAAGATGTGCCTTTCGCGTGGGGCCACGACCAAGCGGCTGCATTCTCGACGCTGATCCATTTGCTGACTTCACCACCTATATTGGCTCACTTCGACCCATCCGCGGGTACTGAAGTTCGCACAGATGCCAGCGGGCATGGAATCGGCGCCGTCCTCGCTCAGCATCAGCGCGGTCAAACACGTGTTATCGCATACGCCAGCCGCCTTCTTTCCACGTCTGAGCGCAACTACTCAATCACAGAGCGTGAATGGCTAGCGTTGGTTTGGGCTGTCGCTAAATTTCGCCCGTATTTGTATGGACGCGCCTTCTCAGTTATCACCGACCACCACGCTCTCTGTTGGCTGTCATCTCTCAAGGACCCAACGGGACGCCTCGGTCGCTGGGCTCTCAGGCTACAAGAGTATACATTTGAGGTCATCTATAAAACTGAGGACGCCGACTGTCTCTCCCGCAATTCGGTGGATCCTGCTGGCTGCGCTGACCATGGAACTGACTCTTGTGTACTCGCCATATCTGACTTAGGCGACATCGGCTCAGAACAACGTCGCGATGAAACCCTCAAGCGCATGATTCAGCAACTCTCATCTGGACGTTCCGACCCTTCTCTCCGTCAGTACATCCTACACGATGCAGTTCTGTACCGTCGCAATATGAAACCTGATGGCCCGGAATTTTTGCTAGTTATTCCCCGACACCTGCGTACCACAATCCTTCAACAGCTACATGATGCTCCGACTGCTGGATACCTGGGCGTTTCACGCACCTACGACCGCGTGCGGGAGCGGTTCTTTTGGCCTGGTTTGTATCGTTCTGTGCGCCGATACGTTGCTACCTGCGATTCTTGTCAGCGCCGCAAACGCCCTACTCTTCCCCAAGCCGGCCTTCTTCAACCTATCGATATTCCACCGGAGCCTTTTTTCCGCGTGGGTCTTGACTTGCTCGGACCGTTTCCTACATCGGCATCCGGCAACAAGTGGATTGCCGTCGCAACTGACTACGCCACTATAGATTTGCTATCACGCGCGCGATGGCCAGTAGCTGCGCTACACATGTTGCAGATTTTCTACTCCATGACGTCATCCTTCGACACGGGGCTCCGCGCCAGCTCCTCACGGATCGTGGCCGCTCCTTCCTTGCAAAAATCATTGCCGAAATCGTGCGTAGCTGCTCTATTGAACATCGGCTTACGACAGCCTACCATCCACAGACTAACGGTCTTACCGAGCGGCTGAACCGCTCTCACGGATATGTTGTCCATGTACGTCTCTGCCGATCGCACGGATTGGGACACCACCCTACCTTACGTTACTTTTGCCTACAACACGTCCAGGCATGACACCACCGGCTATTCGCCGTTCTTCCTTCTGTACGGTCGTCACCCTACGTTACCATTCGAGACGCTTCTTCCTTCCGATCCTTCCGTACCAACCGCCTATGCTCAGGACGTCGTCTCCCGTGCCCAGATGGCTCGCCAGGTCGCTCATACTCGGCTACGTGCTTCGCAGGACCTTCAAAAAGAGCGTTATGATAATCGGCACCGCGAAATCGATTACCCTCCTGAATCTCTGGTTTTACTCTGGACCCGTCCCGACAACGAGGCCTTTGCGAGAAGCTCCTCCCTCGCTACACAGGACCCTACAAAGTTATCCGGAAGCTCAACGATGTTGACTACCTCATTGCTCCGCT
Source organism: Hyalomma asiaticum (assembly GCA_013339685.2). Lineage (NCBI taxonomy): Eukaryota > Metazoa > Arthropoda > Arachnida > Ixodida > Ixodidae > Hyalomma > Hyalomma asiaticum. The sequence goes on from CM023487.1 coordinate 89,620,749, forward strand.
ACGAAATCGCCCGTCTTCTCCCATTACATCCGCTACTGACGTTGTCCACGTGTCGCGGCTCAAACCCTACTGCACCACCAGCGCTGAATAATTTTAGCAGGCGCCGGGACGACGCTCCGTCCGCCGGGAGTGATGTTACGAGGCGCACTAAACCGAGGCTGTCAAACGAACGATCGGCTAGGCGAAGAGGAAGAGGAAGAGACGACTCGCGAGAGATTCTGGCAGCCATACTGCTGGAGCCGCAGCCTGTGTATTTGTGAATGCACCATTCTGGCTCTACCACATCCCTGTAATTCCCCGTGACAATATGAACATGTGGTAATGAGTGTTTGAGATGATTTTAATAATCAAGGCAAAGGTTTGGCTGTTACTTATGAGCTGCCAGTTGATTGAATGCTGCCCTTCTTGGATTTGCGGCTGAGATTCAAGAAAAAACACCTATGCTGGGCATATTCACCGTGGGCACAAAAAAGAGCTCTTGCCTTACAACTCTGCTCACTCTAAGATTGCAAAGAGAGGCATCGCTACCCTCTGCCTGGTATCCGCGCTAAGGAGGTCGTGTGTTCATGAGGTGCAGGCAAGTTTTGACCATCAATTAGGCCGACTTTTTTCAGCTGGCTTCCCGGAGTCGGTAGTAGTCAGAGTCGCAGAAACATTTCTCAAGAAAATAAAGAAAGGGACTGGCAAAAATGCCGCGAGGACTTTGGAGGGGACAAATGGGCCTGATCGGTTTAGCGTACCGGTGGTTTTTCCGGCCCCAGGAAGATGGCTCAGCTGTGCCGTCGCATCTCTTGTGCGGAAAATAAGGGTGGCTGCAAGAAGAACCACGAAACACGCTTTGTACAATGCACCAAGAACGTCGTCTACGAGATCCCCCTGTCCTGCGGCAAAGTGTACATCGGCCAGACGGACCGTTGCGCTAACGACCGACTCAGGCAGCATGGAAATCACCTATCTAACAATACAGGACGAATCCTGTCGCTGATTGCATTGCCTGCACTTCATGTGAACCACGATTCCGTGGCGTGAGAGTACTGGGCAGAAGTAAGCATAGAACAGCCCGTGAAACCTTGCAGGCATACTTTATCAGAAAAGCAGGTGAAAATGTGTTAGTGATACATCTGTTCTACTATACAATGCGGAAATGGAATTCCTATCGCGCCTGGCGTGATAACCTTCTGTTTGCCGGTATTCAAATGTCCTTGTTGTGGTACGCCTGCGCAGATCTCTGGGTGTATAAAAGCTGTCTTTTCCACCTTCAATAAATCAGTTGTTAGTAGCGCCTTTGTTGTTTGTGGTCCTTCTTTACTATGTGTGTTTCCCTTGCGCTAAATTGCGATGAATGTGCTGTCTGAACACCAACTAGCCCAACTTTTAACTATTTTATAGTATATCCAGCATACCTTTTTGATATTTGGAGGCGCCTCCCTCCTGTACTGGTTTTTAAAAAAGGCTGATGATGATTATAATGATGAATTTCGACACCCTGTATATACGTTCCCTTGACCACATTCCCAAGAATATTTGCTAATTTCATATTCCTGGACTTTCGCAAACCGCCGAAATGTATATTGACCTTCTCCTTGTTCGTGTAACCCTACTTTTTTACTTATTCGATTTAGGTCAACAGTCAATTGTTTCAGGTCGTCTCTACGTTGAGAAAGAGCGCGATGTTTCCGCTTAAAACAGTTGAGCTGGCTACTTGTGATTTTCCAAACGTATAGCAACGTCCCCGAACCACGTGTACCACGCTCAGCCGCCAAGGTGTCAGCTAGGCACCGAAGGAGCTTCGAATTAGGCTTCCACGCTCAGCCCACCGCTCTTCCGTCGAACACTGGTGGGACTTGCCTTCGTCCGGCTTGAACCGAACTTCATGTCACCGTAGTATACCATCGTCGTCTTTGCACACGCTACACGGGAAGTTTACCAGAGCACCTGTTTACGAAAAAGGAACAGAGCCTTTGTTTTGGGAGTTGATCCATGATCGATACCAATTTGTTGGCGCGAAAATTTCTGCTTCCGTACCTGGAACATGAATTACAGATGCCAAAAATGTGCCCTTGACAAAGAATTTTAGTTGCTTACAAAAAAAGATTACAAACAAATTTGTTGAATGCAAGACGTGCGTTATTTATGGTGTTCCGTTCTGGTGTGGGAAATAATATGTCGGCCAAACCAGGAGGTGCGGGAATGAGCGACTGAAAGAGCACAAGTCGAATAAACTGCCGCCTGAACGGTTTCTCGCTCTTCACGTTCATGCATGTGGTTGCCGGCCTTTGTTCCATAACTGTGTCACTGTGGGTCGACATAACGATGAGACCACGCGTCTGATCGTGGAAGCTGAACTTATCAACGCACTGGATGATTTGTGCATTAGTAAGCCTTCAGTCGCATTGTCACCTGAGGAGCTTGGTTTCCTGCGTCAGCGGTGATGCACGGTGTTATCTGTTGATTTCGTTTTAGGTAGAGTGACATTATCGCGCATATATCTAAGTGATTCCACGTGCTGAACTACCTGCTTGGCGATTACGGTTTAAAAGCGGTCTGATTTTGAAAATAAACATCTTGTTGCTAGTAGCGCTGTATGGTGTCCATATGGGCCTTCTCGTGTCCGTGTGTTGTTTTGCGCTACATCAAAGCTTTTCAAACGAGCCTTGTCGCCGTCCCTCGTCTTCACCGTGTGTGGGTGTGGGCCCATCCTGAAGGCAGTGCAGTCAGATGGTGTTTCATGTGTGGGCCGATCCCGGAGGCTGTGCACCCAGACCTCCTGTCGTGAGAGAGAACGAACGCTATGGAAACGCTCCTGATGATGATGATGATTGTGGTTCGTTTAGGAAAGGACGCTACTTTCTGCAGCCAAACTATTGAGCACGGCTAAGCGTCTGCGGGGGGGGGGGGGGGGGAAGGAGGGAGGGAGGGAGTGAGAGATAGGAGAGAAAAGCCGTAGTGCAGGGCTCTCCAAATTTAGATCACCTAGGGCTCTTTAACCTACACTGACAACGCACAGTACAAGGGGCTCTGGCATTTTCGCCTCCATCGAAAATGCGACCGCGCAGCCGGGATTGAACCCGCGTTTTGTGGGTGGCAGCCGAGTACCGTAACCACTACGCCACGGCGGCGGACGCTCTTTCTGCGATGAAGGCTTTACCAGCTCGGAGAGAACAAGGACGCGCCCTCGGCCTCGAGAGACAACGCTGACGCAGGCAACGTCTGCTGGCGAGTTTCTTGACTGGAGAAAAAAAACGGACTGCTCGCGCTGTACAACTGTTCACCCGCCACGCCGTATAAATAGGCACTGGGTCTTGACCTGCCATGTAGTGCCTGTGGGAGATTTGTGCGTAGTTGAACCATATGGATTCGCAGCATGCGGTTAACTGAAAGTAATCCGGAACTCAGAATGATCTACGAGTAGGAGCGCAGGAACCTCACAAAGACCAGAAACATAAATGACAACGCGTGTGTAAATATACACATGCCTTGTCACTCAATTTCATCTATGAGTGGGCAATGTCACGGGTGGTACATGGTAACGCCGAACGACCCCCAGTGCTTCGCCCGCTCCTCATCATTCACTCCGTGGATATGCCGTGATCTTTTTCGTCAACGAGGAGGCTTCCATTTCTTATGAAATGGTAGGGATCTCCTTGAAACCTTGCGCAACAAAAGTGTGGATGCTGTAGCCTTCCATTCATAGAACGTTACTCCGCCTTGCGGGTTTTCACACAGCTCATTTCCAAAAAGGTAACACATATTGAAAGGGGTATGCACAAGCATACATAAAAGGCCCACCTTCATCATAAAGGAAAAGAGCATTCGAAAAACGAACCTCGGCGTCATACAAAGGTAGTCAAGTGTCAGACATTTCCCTCCTCTTTCTAATGCGAAAAACTTCAAGCACTGCGATCTCTTGCTATTGGCACTGGGAGACTGAGTGCAGCTAATGAGGGCTTCATGTAAACCACACTCTATTGTAGGTGGTAGATTCGGCCCTTACCTGCAGCGAGTTGTCCTTTCATCTACGATTTTATTTCCCAGAAGTATTTAACGTCCGATAAAAAATGGGGCAACTTAAGCCATGCTTACGCTTATAGACGGCTAGGTCCATGTAGCTGGGTCTAACCAAAACATGCGCTCTCATCCGTTCCGCTTGTTTTGTTCATCTGCGCAACGACCTCGGGTTTGCATAAATTGTGTTTGCGCAATGTAAGCGACTACATTAACCTGATTAAGTCGAGGTCCGTCTAATAATTGCGGTATCATTGTCTCAAACAAATTAAAGCTCCACTCACGCGTTATACCCATATTTCCTGGCAATAATCAAGCATGCTTTCTTGTTTAAATAGCCTATGAAAATTATATAACAACCGTTAAGAAATGTATTCTTTTTCGTAGTGTGCTCTAGCTTGAGCTCACCTGAGGTACAGTTTTTAATGAAATACAACGTCTTGTACATTGCGTCCTCTCTTGACTGGTCAACTGGTCTGGCAAAATTTTGATAATCCGCTGAAAAAAAAAGGGTTTCCATAAACTCCTGCTCTGCTGAGAATGCAAGAGGTAACTGAACTAACAAACATGGGCTGTTGTTCAATAGCCGGAACGTTTCACTGCCATAATTAAGTGAGAAATCCGCTAAAGCAACCAAGATTTAAAGCACATTCTGGAATATCCGCAGAAACGAGCTAAACGAAGTCGTTAAAAGGGTCCGGCGACACATGTTCAGCAGCCCTCTGAAAGCTTTGTTGATCTGACTCGTGGAGTGAGCCAAATAACTTGTTTTATTTATTTATTTACTTATCTATTTATTATCATACCCTCAGGGTCGAATGGGCATTACATAGGGGGTGGGTACATGGTTTACAAATAATTAAAAATATTCAAGCCCCTAATGACAAGGATAAGATAAAGACAGTAACAGCAGGAAACAACAAAACAATAAATCAGGAAAATTCGAGTTATTTTGAAAGAATATCTGTTACAGCGGTCTTGAATGATGATGCGGCTAAGGTGGCGCCTCGGTTAAGTTGGGTGGAAAAGGGCTGCTTGATTTTGAACTGATTCGATTATGTTTGTCAGGAAAGCATGATGTGGGCGCCAAATGATGGACAGATATTTCAAGGAAGGCTTAATAACGGAGCTCTATGCACCAACTCAGGTATCAGTATTTGCAAGATGTAAGCGCCTTTCGAGGTAACCTCATTTTTACTTGGTTTAGAAGTGACTTGAGCGATTTTGGCTTAATCCATGTTGGTTATTGAGGACCGAGTGGTTCTGGTGATAAATTTAGCTTAATGGTATGCGAACAGAATCTTTTAAAATGCTTTAACCCTAATTATCATTCATGAAAAAATGTAATCTATCCAATGAGAGATACGAGCACAAAAAAGCAATAGGAAAGACAGGACAGCCGCTTTCCTATCTTCGTTACTACTTTCCTGCGGTCGTCTGTCTCCGGGGCTGGATTATTTTTTTTTCTTGTCAGTGGAATGCACTAACGAGCCCAACAAGCGTTTTACCAGATGTCATAAGGATGAAAACAAAGACGCACCGGAAAAAGAGACAAATCAACGGCGCGCTCACACACACTACACAGGCCCAGTGCTAACTGCTGTAATCACTTCGCACGAGTTCTCGAAGCGAATATTTCTGTAACCCTTGTGAGAGAGTGCTCGAAAGCGCCACAACAATTTCCATTTCCGGACGTCCTGCAAAGGTGCACGCTGTAACTGGGTGGCGTCAAAAACTGATCCAAAATATGGCCGTTTTCCGGCATGTCCTGATCATACGGATCACGATTTGATTTATATTTGGGGTTGAACGCCCCAAAACAACACTATGATTATGAGAGACACCGTAGTGGAAGGCTCCGGAGATTGAGAGCACCTGGAATTCTTTAACGTGTGCCGTCATCGCGCAGTACACGGGCGTACTGATAGGTCAGTGAGTTTTTAAAGAAAACAGACTTTCACCAAAAGGGCGAAGCAATGAATGCAAATAGCAAGGAATTGTAACGTACGAAGTGAGGCTGGCAGCTAACTCTTTTACATGCGTTCTCGCTCAACTTTATGAAAAGCTGGTGTAAGAGAGTAGGGCTGCTCCAGGGACACTTTTGGCAGTCTGTTCGCTCTAAGAGAGCGCGGCACGTAGAAGGATTTACGAGCCGCCCGCTGATGGCTGCCAAGCATCGTCACCGCGCGAAGTCTACAGTTGCTGCTCGAACGACCCGTCCCATCTTACCATGCTCGTTAAAGACGGGTGGGGCGTTTCCTCCCCGCTTCGATGGCAGCGTCCCGATCGGGGTGATATTACCGCATGCGACGGAGATAAGGCGGGCTCGTTTCATCTCTGCTTCACCCGTGTTCATCGCCCCCACTCGCGTGCTTTTAGCCTCGGGTCGAGTGTACAATGAGTCGAAGGTTGTTTGGGACTTTATACGGGACATGACGGCCACGTCGACGGCAAAAACCCACCGAGACTGTCCATATAATTTATATTGGAGTACAAAAAACAAGTGCGTGCAGAGAATAGTGCCTTGCTCACCGTGGATGGCCTTATGCAGCGCATTGTAGATGAGATACAGGCTGCTGTATCGGTACGGCCAAAGCGAAGGATCCTTTCTCTCGGCATTATAGAAGTAGTTGTCATTACATACCGAGCCGTACAGATTGGAACACTGCATTGGCTTCGTAATGTGGTTGTCAAGGTACATCGCTGCAGGAATCAAAAGAAACATTTCTGAATGGCCAGGACAGCAGGCAGATGCATAGGGTACTATTGTTCAGAGGATTAAATAAAAAATGGACAACACAAACGCACTGGGAGTCAATTATCAGACCTAATGTGCGGAGAAGAGTGTGGATCATTGGGGTAGTTGGCTGAACATGTTCTAAAATGCAAAACAGCACCAACAGTGACAAGGCACGAGGGAAGACAGTACAAGCACTGACGAGCGAGATTTCGGCAGCGAATCACTTTAGGGGCCCACATTGTCGATGACTGTCTCCTGTTGCATTGTCCACGTGGTACCTTACCTTTTGCCTGATCACGCGCGATAGTTGACAAAAATGTGGCTGGTCTTTCAGTCAGAGTACTTGGCAGAACACAAAAGTGAAGTGCCCCTTCGCATAAGCAGTTGAATGTTTTTTGTTACATCTAGCTCATCATGCCCATTGCTATCGGTCTTTCACGGACGTGGATGAAGCCACGTTGACACATCGCCTCCATAACATCAAGTTATGTGGTAACCGAAGTAGTTTACCTAATGAGTGGACACAGTCTATGGTAAATGCCGCGCGACAAAGGCATCAGTGATATTTACTTGCGCCAGATTGACCCGTAAACGTTGTTGTTGGCGTGCTCTGGCGCTTAAAGCAGCAGTTTTCTTGTGCCCATTACGCTCGAAAAGTGATCGGCGGGGAAATGCCACCCATGAAAAAAGGTGCCCTATCATTGTGCTATCGGCGCATATACCCTCGAAGCTGTACTGACGTGGTTAGGCGCGCGTTCACCGAGGCCGACTTTGGAACGCTCCTGGAATGGTGCCGCCATCCAGTAGAGACGAAGTAAAGCTGCAGTGATTCACTTTGCCTCTCCTGGATGTCCGCGCCCTTCCAGGCAATGCGCGCGTGCTGGGCCGGACGAAACAAGAAGGCGCGTTCATCGAGCAGGTGTGGCGTTAGCGCAGTCGTAGCGTACCGGGCACCTTTCGTCGTGGCGCGGGGGCCTGTGAATTCCCAGCGCATCAACAGAAGCTTTTCCAAGTGTTTTTCGTTGTTGCTATGAAATGTTTACTCTAATGCATCATATCTGTTACGGTAATGACGTATGGGGTCGTGGTGGACGCCGGTATAAAACACTTTCGTGTTAGAACCAAGTCTAAAGCAAGTGTAGAACAGCTCCAAACCAGCTCAGTATAAACCAGTAAAGTCTAAAATGATTTAATTGTGGGCTATGACCCATAATCAACCGCAAGTTTTCAATGAAATTTGCAAAAGACGCAAATACTTTGTGGTTTAAACTTCCCGCGTAAATACAGCGCGCTCACACCAGACGAAGAAAGACGAGACGACACACGCGTCTTTCTTCGTCTTGTGTAAGCGCGCTTTCCTTACCCGTGATGAATCAACTAGTTCGAAATGTGTTCTTTAAGCTTCCCGCCGTAAGTGCAAGATAGGGCGCCGCCGTCTCGCCTAGCCCGCAAATTTTCTTCCCAACAGCGGCGGTTCTCCACCGCGGTTCTCCACCGCTGTGAGAAAGTGCTCAGCACTTTCTCAGGCTTCATAGTCGTGAAGCCGTTTCTTGCGGCCTGACCCTGGCGTTAGCTGTGGAGGTAAACCAATCTATTATGCCATTTGGCGGCTTTCATCTCGCACCGTCGCGGCTCTGTCGCTAGCGGGAGAATTTTTTCGTACATGAATTTCAGTATGTTCTAATCAGAAATGTTTGCTTTCGTATAAGTGTGCACTTTATGAGAACAACTTTATGACACCCCCATGAAGAGTGAGTAAACACGACTAGAGAGGACTTAGAAGGAAAAAAACACACAATGACCTCATTATGTTCAGCACCTAGAACTTCATACATAACATTCAGTAAGTTTTAAATAGAACACATTAGGTAATACTGCCACTTGTTACTACATGGACGAACATGGCTGTCTGAGCCCACTGCACCATACTTCCTAAACGGACACGAAATCGCGCTGTCCATCTACAAAACTCCTGCAGCCCTCAGCTGCTATGCTATTAAACGCGAAGCATTTCTTGGCGGACTTCAATCACTCTGACCGTATCTATCTATCTATCTATCTATCTATCTATCTATCTATCTATCTATCTATCTATCTATCTATCTATCTATTGTCAGGAGTGACAAGTAAGAATGAAGCAGAAGACAAAGTTAAGTTATAACAATTAGCCCAAAGAAGAGCAAGCGGGAAAGAAGAGAAGGAAGTGATTTGGAACGCCAGCGAATATGTAAAGCTAGGAAAAAGGAAGAGAAGGACGAGAAGTGAGCGCGCGGGGACGCCGGGGGGAGAAAAGAAAGGAAGAGGAGAAAAACGAAGTGACCGGGCGCGAGGGTTCCGGAGAACGCTACGAAGGCAGACTGCACTGGGTTTTGCCCCAGTCTGGCGACACGGCAAGTTCTCGCTCGAGTGCCAGCTCAGCGTTAAGCCTTCAACTGTTCCTCGAAGCGTTGGTGGCCCTAGCTCGGACGCGTGGAGTTTTCAGCGTGGGTGCCGCTGAAGGAGAACGAGGCCACACACGTCTCTACCCGTGGCTCACTCACTACACGCACGGTGACCAGGACTCGTCTGTACCAGCACGAACATCGGTCAGCCGGAGTTCGCGAGAATGCTACGCCGTGCTCAGCGACGGACCAGAGCACCGAGAGCCTGCACTCTGATCGACTGTGCGCCGGAACTGTGAGTTCATCAACCCCATTGGAACGTGTAGCATGCGCGGGGTCTGAATAGCTGGACGCTGTTAAACTTCTCTTTTAAAATAGATATTTAAGTGTTACTGCGCTTATTTGAATGAAAAATGAAGTGTGCGTGTTAGTAAGGCATCGGCGTCTTCCTCCATCCATCTCGAACGATCAGACATACGTACCAGGTGGTGTCTTACGCGTGACAACATTGGCGAGCCTGCCAGGATTCCATTAACTTCGTCGCGTGCCTTGGGCTGTTTTGAGCGTCGAGATGGATCTGGAACGTTTGATGGCTACGGGTACTGCCGCGGGATTGTCAGCTGAAGCTATAGTGGCACTTTATCATGAGGAACAGAAGAGGTTGAGAGAAGAGCGTGCAGAGGCACGGGAGGCCGCTAAAGAAGATGAGGAAAGAGCAAAAGCTGCGGACGAGCGTGCGTATAGAAATTTAATGATAGAGAAAGAGCTCACGGAAAAGAAACTGCAGTTACGTGCAAGTGATAGCGGTGGAGAGACGGGAGCTAGATCGGTTGTGGAAACCGAAAGGATAGTGAAAGTTTGTCCACAGAAAATGATCGCACCCTTCGACGAAAGGCGAGATGACCTTGATGCATATATCCAGCGTTTTGAGAGGATAGCAATTGGACAAGGTTGGCAGAAGAGCGACTGGGCGACGGGATTGAGCATGTGTCTTGCTGGAGAGGCGTTGGCCGTTTTCAGCCGAATGTCAGCTGCTGACGCGCTTGATTACGAAAAGTTAAAGAAGGCTCTCCTGTTGCGCTTCAGACTAACGGCCGAGGGTTTTAGGGAGAAATTCCGTAGCTCCAAGCCACAAGAAAATGAGACGGGCCAGCAGTTCGCCGCTCGAATCTCTAATTACTTTGATCGGTGGCTGGAGATGGACAACGTGGAAAGAACGTTTGAGGCCCTACGGGAAAACATGATCGCGGAACAGTTCATGACATCATGTCATAGGGGAGTAACAGTATTTCTGAAGGAGCGTAACCTCAAGACCGTAGCGGAGTTAGCCGAACACGCGGACCGCTACATGGAAGCGCAAGGTCAAAAGAACTTGGGAAAGGGGAAGGAAGAAACCAGAGAAGGAAAATACCACAGGAGAAAGAGCAAACTCGAAGCACAATCAAATGCTTTTTATGTGGGCGGACAGGACATAGAGCTATGAATTGTGCCCTGGGAAGAGCTGCTCCCAGTACGTCGGTGAAATGTGACAGGTGCGGAAGGCGGGGTCATACCACAGAAACCTGCCGATCTAGGATAGAGAATAAGGCTGCTTGCATGGTCGCTGGTGAAAGTTCGGTTGGTAGCGGTAGAGAGCAGCAGATCAAGCAGAACACAGAAGAGACAAGTGCTACCACGTCATCTTCAAAGTCAGAATGCACAGAAGACGTGATGCCAGTGGTGGCGGGAATGTTACAAGGGAGAAAAGTATCCGTCCTCAGAGACACTGGATCCAACATTGTCCTTGTAAGACAATCCATGGTGCCAACAAAGGATATCACGGGTGTAGAAAAGCAGGTCCGATTGGCCGATGGAACAGTAAGACGACTGCCTGTTGCTAGGATACTGATTTTGACGCCGTATTATTGCGGGTGGGTTGAAGCCCGGTGCGTCAAAGACCCACTGTATGACGTTATTCTTGAGAATGTGCCAGGGGTCAGAAGGGTGGACGACCCAGATCCCCTCTGGAGCTTCCCTGCTATAAATATAGCAGGAGGAAGTGAGGAGGAAGCAAACAAATGTGTGTACAATGGTGACGAAAGAAGTGCTGATCCGCCCACAGGCAAAGATGCAATATATGCGGTGGAGAAGAATACAAAGAACAAGAAGATACCTGAGAACGTGTCAGCGAGAGCCATGGACATAACCGCAACGGAACTGAGGAAAAGACAGGAAGCGGATACTACGCTGCGACGGTGTTTCGAGAATCAGGGAAAATGGATTCAGTGCAAGAGGAGTCAGGTTCGGCATAAATTTGAGAATGTTGGAGGACTACTCTACCGAATAATAGAGAGTCAAGCGGGAGGAGAAAAGAGACAGTTAGTAGTGCCGTCTTCTCTCCGGAGGGCCGTTCTCAATCTGGCACATGACACCATTATGGCAGGCCATCAAGGAGTAAGGAAGACGACAAACCGAGTAGCTGAAGAATTCTTTTGGCCAAGAATGCAAAGCGACATCAAACGATTTGTACGGTCTTGTGACACATGTCAGAGATCCACGCCAAAAGGGCTGGTATCGAAGGCACCTTTAGGGAGTATGCCTATAATTGAGCAACCATTCCAAAGGGTTGCAGTGGACATTATAGGGCCTATTAATCCAACATCGAGTAGAGGGAATAGGTACATTCTTACAATGGTGGATGTTTCCACTAGATATCCAGATGCCGTCCCAATGAGAACTATTGATACGGTGACGATAGCGGAGGCTCTGGTGGACATGTTTACGAGATATGGTGTCCCAAGAGAAATACTGACAGATAGAGGGGCGTATTTTACCTCAGGATTGATGACAGAGATTTGCAGATTGCTGTCTCTGCGACACCTCTTGACGACTCCATACCACCCCATGAGTAACGGCTTGGTGGAAAGGTTCAATGGTACGCTCAAGAACATGTTACGCAAAATGTGCCAAGAGAAACCTAAGGAGTGGGACAGATATATACCCGCGCTCTTGTTTGCATATAGAGAAGTCCCACAGGCTAGCACTGGCTTTGCGCCTTTTGAATTGATATATGGAAGAGCGGTGAGAGGACCATTAATGGTGTTGAAAGAAGTGTGGTCGAATGCGGAATTGAATGAGGGACAAAAAATTCATATGTTTATCTACTGGAACTGCGGGACAAGCTAGAGGAAACATGCCGCATCGCCCGAGACAGCCTCACCGAAGCGCAAGCATCGTACAAGAAGTACTTTGATAGGAGAAGTCGGAAAAGAGTGCTTCAAGTTGGGGACAAAGCACTGGTACTGCTGCCAAATGACAACAACAAACTTACAATGAGTTGGAAGGGGCCGTTCGAGGTGAAGAATAGAGTAAGCGAAGTCGACTACGAACTGGAAATTGGAGAAAGGAGAAGGTACTACATGTCAACATGCTAAAAAATATGAAGTGAGACAACCCGAAAATGCAGAGGAAGTTGCCACCATGGTTATAACGGAGTCCGATGTAGGAAGTTTGAATGCATCAGAAATACCCACCTACAACAGTAACAAACAATGGGTCGAGAGAAAGTGGTGATAAACCCTGGTTTAAGCGAGGTGCAAAAAGAAGTGGAGGATGTGTTGAATGAGTTTGAGGAGATATTCTCGGATTTACCAGGCAAGACGACGGTGCTCAAGTGCAGTATACGATTGACAACGGACAAGCCAGTCAATGTAAAGCAGTATCCTCTCCCACTCTCCGTGCAAAAGGACATAGACAAAGAGATCGAACAAATGTTAGCATTGGGAGTTATCGAGCGTTCGACGTCTGCGTACAATTCACCTTTAGTGGTAGTAAAGAAGGCTGATGGGTCCAACAGAATATGTGTGGACTTTCGGCGTCTAAATAAGGTGTTGGTGGATGACTCCGAGCCCATACCACGGGTGGATGCAGTCTTTGCGAAGGTGGCGGGAAGAAGGTATTTTTCGAAGCTGGACTTGACGAAAGGGTACTGGCAAATTCCCTTAGATGAGGAATCAAAGGAGAAGACGGCCTTCTCATGTTCACGAGGACTATTTCAATTCAGGTTTATGCCATTTGGGCTGAAGACTGCTGCGCAGACCTTCACAAAACTCATGCAAATAGTACTTCAGGGACTGCACAACGTGGAACACTACATAGATGATATCCTCGTGGCTACGGATTCGTGGCAGGAACACGTGGAAACATTACAAGAGGTGTTTCGTAGACTCCGCGGAGCGGCAATCACAGTAAAGCCTACCAAATGCCAAATAGGATTTCAAGCAATCACGTTCCTGGGTCACACACTGGGCATGGGACACGTAGCGGCCCACACAGACACCCTGGAGAAGATACAGTGTGCGCCGCGACCAACGCACAAGAAACAGCTAAGATCTTTCTTGGGCCTCACAGGCTACTATAGAGAATTTATTCCGCACTATGCGGAAATAGTGAGTCCCCTTACTGACCTCACGAAAAAGAACGCACCGAATGTACTACCATGGCTGGAATGCCATCAACAGGCATTTGAACGGCTGAAAAAGCATATGGCTGAACCCCCGGTTCTGAGGGCTCCGGATCTCAGCAAGGAGTTCGTTTTACGAACGGATGCATCAGAAAGATGTGTAGGAGCTGTGCTGTTGCAGGAGGATGATGGGGTATTGCACCCGGTCCTGTATGCAAGCCGGAAATTGAATGACCGGGAAAGACATTATGCTACAGTAGAGAAGGAATGTTACGCTTTAGTATGGGCCGTGAAACGATTTCATATTTATTTATATGGGACTCATTTTGTGGTGCAAACTGACCATCAGCCGTTGGAGTACCTCAACCGCGTGAAGCATAACAACGCCAAGGTCATGCGGTGGAGCCTGGCGTTGCAAGAGTATGACTTCTCGGTGCAGTATATAAAGGGAAGAGACAACGTTGGGGCAGATTTTATGAGTAGGGTGATGTAGAACACTCCTTAGTGACACTCACCGAGACTTAACTGTTAAATTGTATTGTGTGCTTTCTTTCTTTTGTTTTTGGCGACCTGGACGCTTTACGTTGACCTATCGAGACATGTGCGTTATTGAAGTGAAGTGCAGCGGTAGTGCAACGGTGAAGAAGTGCTGTGCAGTGTTGTGAGTGGTGCGTCAGTGCAGTGAAGTGCAGTATTGTGCAACGGTGAACAAGTGCTGGTGGAAGTGCAGTGAAGTACAGTGTTGTGCAGACGAGTGTTACGCCGTAAAGAGTGGTGCCCTGCGGTGAAGTGTGTAGTGCCGGTAGGGGGTGAAGTTTTCGTCGAGCGAAAACTTGGAAAAATTGGGGGCCATTGTCAGGAGTGACAAGTAAGAATGAAGCAGAAGACAAAGTTAAGTTATAACAATTAGCCCAAAGAAGAGCAAGCGGGAAAGAAGAGAAGGAAGTGATTTGGAACGCCAGCGAATATGTAAAGCTAGGAAAAAGGAAGAGAAGGACGAGAAGTGAGCGCGCGGGGACGCCGGGTGGAGAAAAGAAAGGAAGAGGAGAAAAACGAAGTGACCGGGCGCGAGGGTTCCGGAGAACGCTACGAAGGCAGACTGCACTGGGTTTTGCCCCAGTCTGGCGACACGGCAAGTTCTCGCTCGAGTGCCAGCTCAGCGTTAAGCCTTCAACTGTTCCTCGAAGCGTTGGTGGCCCTAGCTCGGACGCGTGGAGTTTTCAGCGTGGGTGCCGCTGAAGGAGAACGAGGCCACACACGTCTCTACCCGTGGCTCACTCACTACACGCACGGTGACCAGGACTCGTCTGTACCAGCACGAACATCGGTCAGCCGGAGTTCCCGAGAATGCTACGCCGTGCTCAGCGACGGACCAGAGCACCGAGAGCCTGCACTCTGATCGACTGTGCGCCGGAACTGTGAGTTCATCAACCCCATTGGAACGTGTAGCATGCGCGGGGTCTGAATAGCTGGACGCTGTTAAACTTTCTTTTAAAATAGATATTTAAGTGTTACTGCGCTTATTTGAATGAAAAATGAAGTGTGCGTGTTAGTAAGGCATCGGCGTCTTCCTCCATCCATCTCGAACGATCAGACATACGTACCAGGTGGTGTCTTACGCGTGACAACATTGGCGAGCCTGCCAGGATTCCATTAACTTCGTCGCGTGCCTTGGGCTGTTTTGAGCGTCGAGATGGATCTGGAACGTTTGATGGCTACGGGTACTGCCGCGGGATTGTCAGCTGAAGCTATAGTGGCACTTTATCATGAGGAACAGAAGAGGTTGAGAGAAGAGCGTGCAGAGGCACGGGAGGCCGCTAAAGAAGATGAGGAAAGAGCAAAAGCTGCGGACGAGCGTGCGTATAGAAATTTAATGATAGAGAAAGAGCTCACGGAAAAGAAACTGCAGTTACGTGCAAGTGATAGCGGTGGAGAGACGGGAGCTAGATCGGTTGTGGAAACCGAAAGGATAGTGAAAGTTTGTCCACAGAAAATGATCGCACCCTTCGACGAAAGGCGAGATGACCTTGATGCATATATCCAGCGTTTTGAGAGGATAGCAATTGGACAAGGTTGGCAGAAGAGCGACTGGGCGACGGGATTGAGCATGTGTCTTGCTGGAGAGGCGTTGGCCGTTTTCAGCCGAATGTCAGCTGCTGACGCGCTTGATTACGAAAAGTTAAAGAAGGCTCTCCTGTTGCGCTTCAGACTAACGGCCGAGGGTTTTAGGGAGAAATTCCGTAGCTCCAAGCCACAAGAAAATGAGACGGGCCAGCAGTTCGCCGCTCGAATCTCTAATTACTTTGATCGGTGGCTGGAGATGGACAACGTGGAAAGAACGTTTGAGGCCCTACGGGAAAACATGATCGCGGAACAGTTCATGACATCATGTCATAGGGGAGTAACAGTATTTCTGAAGGAGCGTAACCTCAAGACCGTAGCGGAGTTAGCCGAACACGCGGACCGCTACATGGAAGCGCAAGGTCAAAAGAACTTGGGAAAGGGGAAGGAAGAAACCAGAGAAGGAAAAATACCACAGGAGAAAGAGCAAACTCGAAGCACAATCAAATGCTTTTTATGTGGGCGGACAGGACATAGAGCTATGAATTGTGCCCTGTGAAGAGCTGCTCCCAGTACGTCGGTGAAATGTGACAGGTGCGGAAGGCGGGGTCATACCACAGAAACCTGCCGATCTAGGATGGAGAATAAGGCTGCTTGCATGGTCGCTGGTGAAAGTTCGGTTGGTAGCGGTAGAGAGCAGCAGATCAAGCAGAACACAGAAGAGACAAGTGCTACCACGTCATCTTCAAAGTCAGAATGCACAGAAGACGTGATGCCAGGGGTGGCGGGAATGTTACAAGGGAGAAAAGTATCCGTCCTCAGAGACACTGGATCCAACATTGTCCTTGTAAGACAATCCATGGTGCCAACAAAGGATATCACGGGTGTAGAAAAGCAGGTCCGATTGGCCGATGGAACAGTAAGACGACTGCCTGTTGCTAGGATACTGATTTTGACGCCGTATTATTGCGGGTGGGTTGAAGCCCGGTGCGTCAAAGACCCACTGTATGACGTTATTCTTGAGAATGTGCCAGGGGTCAGAAGGGTGGACGACCCAGATCCCCTCTGGAGCTTCCCTGCTATAAATATAGCAGGAGGAAGTGAGGAGGAAGCAAACAAATGTGTGTACAATGGTGACGAAAGAAGTGCTGATCCGCCCACAGGCAAAGATGCAATATATGCGGTGGAGAAGAATACAAAGAACAAGAAGATACCTGAGAACGTGTCAGCGAGAGCCATGGACATAACCGCAACGGAACTGAGGAAAAGACAGGAAGCGGATACTACGCTGCGACGGTGTTTCGAGAATCAGGGAAAATGGATTCAGTGCAAGAGGAGTCAGGTTCGGCATAAATTTGAGAATGTTGGAGGACTACTCTACCGAATAATAGAGAGTCAAGCGGGAGGAGAAAAGAGACAGTTAGTAGTGCCGTCTTCTCTCCGGAGGGCCGTTCTCAATCTGGCACATGACACCATTATGGCAGGCCATCAAGGAGTAAGGAAGACGACAAACCGAGTAGCTGAAGAATTCTTTTGGCCAAGAATGCAAAGCGACATCAAACGATTTGTACGGTCTTGTGACACATGTCAGAGATCCACGCCAAAAGGGCTGGTATCGAAGGCACCTTTAGGGAGTATGCCTATAATTGAGCAACCATTCCAAAGGGTTGCAGTGGACATTATAGGGCCTATTAATCCAACATCGAGTAGAGGGAATAGGTACATTCTTACAATGGTGGATGTTTCCACTAGATATCCAGATGCCGTCCCAATGAGAACTATTGATACGGTGACGATAGCGGAGGCTCTGGTGGACAGGTTTACGAGATATGGTGTCCCAAGAGAAATACTGACAGATAGAGGGGCGTATTTTACCTCAGGATTGATGACAGAGATTTGCAGATTGCTGTCTCTGCGACACCTCTTGACGACTCCATACCACCCCATGAGTAACGGCTTGGTGGAAAGGTTCAATGGTACGCTCAAGAACATGTTACGCAAAATGTGCCAAGAGAAACCTAAGGAGTGGGACAGATATATACCCGCGCTGTTATTTGCATATAGAGAAGTCCCACAGGCTAGCACTGGCTTTGCGCCTTTTGAATTGATATATGGAAGAGTGGTGAGAGGACCATTAATGGTGTTGAAAGAAGTGTGGTCGAATGCGGAATTGAATGAGGGACAAAAAAATTCATATGTTTATCTACTGGAACTGCGGGACAAGCTAGAGGAAACATGCCGCATCGCCCGAGACAGCCTCACCGAAGCGCAAGCATCGTACAAGAAGTACTTTGATAGGAGAAGTCGGAAAAGAGTGCTTCAAGTTGGGGACAAAGCACTGGTACTGCTGCCAAATGACAACAACAAACTTACAATGAGTTGGAAGGGGCCGTTCGAGGTGAAGAATAGAGTAAGCGAAGTCGACTACGAACTGGAAATTGGAGAAAGGAGAGAGGTACTACATGTCAACATGCTAAAAAATATGAAGTGAGACAACCCGAAAATGCAGAGGAAGTTGCCACCATGGTTATAACGGAGTCCGATGTAGGAAGTTTGAATGCATCAGAAATACCCACCTACAACAGTAACAAAACAATGGGTCGAGAGAAAGTGGTGATAAACCCTGGTTTAAGCGAGGTGCAAAATGAAGAAGTGGAGGATGTGTTGAATGAGTTTGAGGAGATATTCTCGGATTTACCAGGCAAGACGACGGTGCTCAAGTGCAGTATACGATTGACAACGGACAAGCCAGTCAATGTAAAGCAGTATCCTCTCCCACTCTCCGTGCAAAAGGACATAGACAAAGAGATCGAACAAATGTTAGCATTGGGAGTTATCGAGCGTTCGACGTCTGCGTACAATTCACCTTTAGCGGTAGTAAAGAAGGCTGATGGGTCCAACAGAATATGTGTGGACTTTCGGCGTCTAAATAAGGTGTTGGTGGATGACTCCGAGCCCATACCACGGGTGGATGCAGTCTTTGCGAAGGTGGCGGGAAGAAGGTATTTTTCGAAGCTGGACTTGACGAAAGGGTACTGGCAAATTCCCTTAGATGAGGAATCAAAGGAGAAGACGGCCTTCTCATGTTCACGAGGACTATTTCAATTCAGGTTGATGCCATTTGGGCTGAAGACTGCTGCGCAGACCTTCACAAAACTCATGCAAATAGTACTTCAGGGACTGCACAACGTGGAACACTACATAGATGATATCCTCGTGGCTACGGATTCGTGGCAGGAACACGTGGAAACATTACAAGAGGTGTTTCGTAGACTCCGCGGAGCGGCAATCACAGTAAAGCCTACCAAATGCCAAATAGGATTTCAAGCAATCACGTTCCTGGGTCACACACTGGGCATGGGACACGTAGCGGCCCACACAGACACCCTGGAGAAGATACAGTGTGCGCCGCGACCAACGCACAAGAAACAGCTAAGATCTTTCTTGGGCCTCACAGGCTACTATAGAGAATTTATTCCGCACTATGCAGAAATAGTGAGTCCCCTTACTGACCTCACGAAAAAAAACGCACCGAATGTACTACCATGGCTGGAATGCCATCAACAGGCATTTGAACGGCTGAAAAAGCATATGGCTGAACCCCCGGTTCTGAGGGCTCCGGATCTCAGCAAGGAGTTCGTTTTACGAACGGATGCATCAGAAAGATGTGTAGGAGCTGTGCTGTTGCAGGAGGATGATGGGGTATTGCACCCGGTCCTGTATGCAAGCCGGAAATTGAATGACCGGGAAAGACATTATGCTACAGTAGAGAAGGAATGTTACGCTTTAGTATGGGCCGTGAAACGATTTCATATTTATTTATATGGGACTCATTTTGTGGTGCAAACTGACCATCAGCCGTTGGAGTACCTCAACCGCGTGAAGCATAACAACGCCAAGGTCATGCGGTGGAGCCTGGCGTGGCAAGAGTATGACTTCTCGGTGCAGTATATAAAGGGAAGAGACAACGTTGGGGCAGATTTTATGAGTAGGGTGATGTAGAACACTCCTTAGTGACACTCACCGAGACTTAACTGTTAAATTGTATTGTGTGCTTTCTTTCTTTTGTTTTTGGCGACCTGGACGCTTTACGTTGACCTATCGAGACATGCAGTGTTGTGTGCGTTATTGAAGTGAAGTGCAGCGGTAGTGCAACGGTGAAGAAGTGCTGTGCAGTGTTGTGAGTGGTGCGTCAGTGGAGTGAAGTGCAGTATTGTGCAACGGTGAACAAGTGCTGTGAAGTGCAGTGAAGTACAGTGTTGTGCAGACGAGTGTTACGCCGTAAAGAGTGGTGCCCTGCGGTGAAGTGTGTAGTGCCGGTAGGGGGTGAAGTTTTCGTCGAGCGAAAACTTGGAAAAATTGGGGGCCATTGTCAGGAGTGACAAGTAAGAATGAAGCAGAAGACAAAGTTAAGTTATAACAATTAGCCCAAAGAAGAGCAAGCGGGAAAGAAGAGAAGGAAGTGATTTGGAACGCCAGCGAATATGTAAAGCTAGGAAAAGGAAGAGAAGGACGAGAAGTGAGCGCGCGGGGACGCCGGGTGGAGAAAAGAAAGGAAGAGGAGAAAAACGAAGTGACCGGGCGCGAGGGTTCCGGAGAACGCTACGAAGGCAGACTGCACTGGGTTTTGCCCCAGTCTGGCGACACGGCAAGTTCTCGCTCGAGTGCCAGCTCAGCGTTAAGCCTTCAACTGTTCCTCGAAGCGTTGGTGGCCCTAGCTCGGACGCGTGGAGTTTTCAGCGTGGGTGCCGCTGAAGGAGAACGAGGCCACACACGTCTCTACCCGTGGCTCACTCACTACACGCACGGTGACCAGGACTCGTCTGTACCAGCACGAACATCGGTCAGCCGGAGTTCCCGAGAATGCTACGCCGTGCTCAGCGACGGACCAGAGCACCGAGAGCCTGCACTCTGATCGACTGTGCGCCGGAACTGTGAGTTCATCAACCCCATTGGAACGTGTAGCATGCGCGGGGTCTGAATAGCTGGACGCTGTTAAACTTTTCTTTTAAAATAGATATTTAAGTGTTACTGCGCTTATTTGAATGAAAAATGAAGTAAGTGTGCGTGTTAGTAAGGCATCGGCGTCTTCCTCCATCCATCTCGAACGATCAGACATACGTACCAGGTGGTGTCTTACGCGTGACACTATCTATCTATCTACCCACCTACGTCTCGATGCTCTCCTGGTCGCGTCGTTCCCGTGGTATACCATAATGTGTAAATCTTAGGGTGTAAACACATGACGAACATGATTAAATAATTTTTACATCAGTAACATAATCTAATCGTTATGTACGTCGCGATTAACGATACCTCAACCACGTGTGCCTCGCGCCTGTAGTGCTTGTCCCACGTTGCGCGAGTATCTGCCAGTGGTGTTCGAATTTTAAAGAGCCCATATCGGTCGAGCACTAACAAAAAAAAATGCGCTTGATTTCGCAGTCATAGGAATCGTTCTAACATGATAGCTAAACATGTCTTCGTGAAGCTGTAGGATGAGTAAGCGGCATTCTGGCGAATCGAGGGGCGGGGAATGGGTTGCATACTCTGGATATGTGAAGACGTTACGTGCAGACATCGGCGACGCCTCGACACGGCAGAGGGACCCTCGACAGTTGTAGACAAGTGAGTTCTCGAACGACTCTCCTTTCTGCGGAGAAACCTTACTGCACGCATCTGAGGCATCTGCATACCTGCCGTAAACCATTAGCGTCCGCAAATGCTGAAACATTGCTAGTGGAACCGAACGGACTGTCAGCGGATCGCTTTGTGAACACAGTCAGCTACAGAGACATGACATGACAAGAACTTCATTTGAGTCCTGAGGAACTTGAATCTGGGGAACCAGGGTCCCTCCAGATCAAGTTGGTGGCTACGCCCACGACGGGACCCGAAGTCGATGTTCCGTCGCGATGTCGTGGGCCCTCTGGAGGGGCCTGGAGTTGAGTGTGGAGATCGCTGCTTTTCAGGGATTCCTGCCATTGCTCCTTCGTCATGGGTGGAGAGGCATTAAGAGCTGGGCACAGCCAGAGCATGTGATCAAAAGAACAGGAGTCATAGTCTATCCTATTAAGAGACCGAGGAGTGGAGTACGAACGAGTTTGGAGAAGTCTGAATGTGCTAGCCTGAGGCTTGTTCAATTTGGGGTGGGGGAGCGGGAATTTTTTCCGGGTTAGGCGGTAATGAGACACAATTTCGTGAAAAGTACATAACGAATCTTTATGGACGTCGACCTCGTTACGAGCGTGGCTATCCGCGGCAGCACGGTACGTGAAATCGCGCGCAAAAGCACCTGATGTTGTCTACTCGGACTCGCGCACGGCAGTTAGATCCTTCTCGAGCGCCCTCGTGTCTCAACAGGCGAACAATATTGTGACTAAAGCACTCCAATGAACACGGGAGAGCAGCGAAGGGTGGTATCACATCATGTGGTTCCCAGCCCACCTCGATGGCTCAGTTAACCCGCTCGGATGTAATCCAACGAGCACGCTCATCAGCTGCAGAGAAAGGCGCATCATTTGCTCGTCGGCGCTTTGCGTTCATGTAGCACAGAGGGTCGCGACACAACTGTCACACCAGACAAATTTTGAGCCAGCCGTGGTTACATTGCCAAATCAACGTTCTGCCTGGACGCGGCCTCACGCTCCGCTAATCTCAACAACGATTGAGGTGCTGAGAGTTTCAAAGTGCCAACTGCCGGCGCCCATTAGCATGACAATACACTTCTCTTCATCGTTCCTAGATGGCGGTGCCACCGCTGCAAACCTAGAGTGCAGAGGAAGGGCGTCAATGTTAGTTTAAAGGGCCCCTTAACCACCCCCGACATTTTTTTTTAACATTTCAAGTTCACACGCGGATCAAATTGAGAATGGCGCCACGATGAACGATGTCAAATACGGCAATGCTACGCGCCGCGGCCGCGCCACAAACTCTACAAACAATCCCGTGCGCCTCGGCGGCCATTCCCGCCATACCGAAGTTAGCCGCGACGACACTGTGTGTAAAGAATAAGAGAGCGGACTGTTCGTCACGCTTGTCATGCGTGTCGTGCGAAGAGAAAAGGGACACGGGAGAAACGTAGCACTTACATTTATCGACAAGGAAAAGGGCCACAACACACAAGAAAACAATACAAGACAAAGTAGCGGACGGTCGACAGTTGACATATAGTTCAAATACCTCACTGTGTGCACAGTACGGACTGGACGCCGAACCATCCGATGTGCAGGGGTTCGTAGTGGGTGACGGCGATGGTGTGGAGCAGGTCGGCTTCGATGTTGGGCGCGGAGGTGGCGACGGTTCTTGGTAGCGTTGTCGGGACGCCGAAGCTCTGCATCCAGGACGCGGTTCTAAATGCAGGATTGGTCAGCCTGCCCAGCGACAGCTTGCGCTCGAGTCGCGATGCTCGGCGCACCCGTGACGATTAGCCAGGCCACGAACGCTGCTGCGCTGACAGCTGACCTTGGAGACGCCTCAGCCGCGGTCCGCAATGCCCGCGGCAAGGAACAGCACAGCAGGCCAGTCCACGTGCCGAGCTGCAGTACTCGACGCGCTGGCTGGAACGCCGCCTCGGCTGGTGGTCGGGCGGCAACACGACGGACGGCCGCGTTCCCTGGCTGGGACCTGGATCGTCGGCGTCCGATGCTTCGGCCTGCTGGCTTTCGTCTGCCGGTGCCTCGGCTTCCCTCCGGCCACGGAGTAATTCGCCACGTACCGCTGATACGTCGCCCAATCAGGGCGCACCACATCATTGAACACCCAGACATGGCACCAACTGATTCGCTGAGCGCACAGCTGACGCCAACAAACTTCGTTTCGCGCCACATCGTCGTCGTCTTCCACTTCCCTCATCACAATCACCCCCAACACAAGAAAGTTGTTTCGGAAAAACAACTTTTCTCGAAACTACAACACAGTGATGAGAGGGGAAATCACGGCACATGTTCCACACCTAACAAGCAGTACAACAAACATGGAAAGGACAACCAGTATCCACAACACATTGCATTGTTTCTTACACTTTGCCGCAACCTGGCACACAGTCAAGCATCTGTACATAGAAACTGAAGACAAGTGACAAGGGAACAAACACTTCTCTTATTTAACCCTAGCAGTTAGTAGGCTTCAAACCAATACATTGCAAAAATAATTGCAGAACTAAGCTAGCTACATTTGTGGAATGCTGTGGGAGAACAATTCAGCTACATTTTTAGTACGTACTAAGCTTACAGCACGGCGCTCCACAACGACAACGCAAAATGTTGCTTGGCATTTGGTCATTATTTAACACTCGAGAAAACTCTTCCACAATTATGACCAATCTGACTTGTATGAAACACCAAATCCCAAAGACACGCTTTCCCGACCTTACTGAGGCGAAAAATCATGGCATCTTCATCACCCGTTCCACTCATTCACCTACCGTTTCGAATGTAACCCTGCAGTTATGATTTCCCATCTAACTCGCACACTCCACGGCCCTGTGGTATGCACAAGTAACAGCAAAATGATCCCAACTCCTCTGCTGACATTAGATTCCTCGACGATCCCCTGAAAGAAAGCGTTACGCTTTGGAACAAACCAAGTTTCCGTCCTAGTAGTCATTTTGTTTAACACAAACTAGCACATCCTGTGGGGCATCTAAAATGTCCACATAACTGTTAAGATAACTACAGTTATCCGGAGAACAAATCATTCAATGCAAGTCTGTGCAAAGATTTTATAGTGGCTAGACGAATTACCTTTCCCTTTGGACGCCTCGCGCAAAGCTAGTAGGCTCGAGAACTAGCCCCCATGTCGCAGGTCTTCCAAAGCATCACAGGCCACCACCTGACGCTACTTCAAATGTCAATCCCAGCTTGAATTGACACAAAACAAGGACTAATCTCCGTGCGCACCACTCACGCTAACAATTATTAGCTTCCCGTTCACTGAGCACCATCTATTTCTGAAGCCATCGCGCCTTATTCCTGGTCCCTCAATGAAATAATTAGCATGTGTAGACTTCAGCGACGTCATCATCGTGCTCGCGTGCAACACCTCCGGACCACAAAACCCTCAAGACGACCTTAATGCCTTACAACTTCTCTCAACAACGCCATTTCTTCCTTATTTTAGCTTGTGGCCTCGCCGCTTTTCCATCCGAATAGTAAGTCCTCAAAAGGCATGTTAACGCTATCGCGTTAACACTAGTCTATCCGGATCCTTTCCCAGCCACGGCACGCAGACAAGGTGATGCTCTCGATGGTAACAGAGAGCTTAGTCCTGTATCGCGGACGCCAGATTGTAAAGAATAAGAGAGCGGACTGTTCGTCACGCTTGTCATGCGTGTCGTGCGAAGAGAAAAGGGACACGGGAGAAACGTAGCACTTACATTTATCGACAAGGAAAAGGGCCACAACACACAAGAAAACATTACAAGACAAAGTAGCGGATGGTCGACAGTTCACATATAGTTCAAATACCTCACTGTGTGCACAGTACGGACTGGACGCCGAACCATCCGATGTGCAGGGGTTCGTAGTGGGTGACGGTGATGGTGTGGAGCAGGTCGGCTTCGATGTTGGCCGCGGAGGTGGCGACGGTTCTTGGTAGCGTTGTCGGGACGCCGAAGCTCTGCATCCAGGACGCGGTTCTAAATGCAGGATTGGTCAGCCTGCCCAGCGACAGCTTGCGCTCGAGTCGCGATGCTCGGCGCACCCGTGACGATTAGCCAGGCCACGAACGCTGCTGCGCTGACAGCTGACCTTGGAGACGCCTCAGCCGCGGTCCGCAATGCCCGCGGCAAGGAACAGCACAGCAGGCCAGTCCACGTGCCGAGCTGCAGTACTCGACGCGCTGGCTGGAACGCCGCCTCGGCTGGTGGTCGGGCGGCAACACGACGGACAGCCGCGTTCCCTGGCTGGGACCTGGATCGTCGGCGTCCGATGCTTCGGCCTGCTGGCTTTCGTCTGCCGGTGCCTCGGCTTCCCTCCGGCCACGGAGTAATTCGCCACGTACGGCTGATACGTGGCCCAATCAGGGCGCACCACATCATTGAACACCCAGACATGGCACCAACTGATTCGCTGAGCGCACAGCTGACGCCAACAAACTTCGTTTCGCGCCACATCGTCGTCGTCTTCCACTTCACTCATCACACTGTGGTTTCTGGTGACGTCACAAGAGTCCGAGCGCCGCTGATTGGTCGAAGGAGAACTTCGACTTCTGGTTAGTCTACTAGCAGATGCACGCGCTCCCTGCCTGTTTTGCCTCGTCGCGTGTCGTTCGCGTGGTGTTCGCGTGCGCACGTTTGTAAATTCGTAACCGCGTTACGCTACGCAAGTGCAAGTCGGGTACAGCCGACTAGAAACTCCAGCAACTGTTAGAACGCAATGGATAGTGCTAGCACAGAGCGTTGGCACAGCACCAGCAACAAAACACTCGCGCGAATGCGGCAGCCTGGCGGAGGCGCGTGAACCGGAAGTGGACTGCGCGACATCGGCGATGTATATCACGTGACTTTCTGAGGAGCACTCGGCGAGGAGGTGGCACCGGCAAGCAACCGGTGTGGCGCAGGAGAGAGCGAAACAAGCAAGCACCGCGTTTTAATAATCGAACACGTGGAACTCCGCTATTTCGGCACCGTATTGAAAAATTCTTGCGGCTACGTGTTCGTTGCGGACAACGGCACAAAAGCAACACCACAACCAAATTTTTATTTCTGGGTGGTTTAGGGGCCCTTTAAGAGCAATTTCGCTTGCTAAACGTGTTTGTTTTCACTGGACAATAGTTACACCCAAATTGTAAATTCTTGTAGTGAAGATGTAAACCACATTTTCCACGTAACTCCTATTTATTTATTTATATCTACACAAGTCACTGTAGCTGAGGAGGATATTACTCCAGATGATTTCCAAGACACTGGATGGTCTGTGGCCATCGCTAAACGCAAACTTCGTGCGAAGCTTACCCCCACGAACGAGACGCACGCAAGCGTCTAGATGCCCGGCAGCGCCGAATTTTCTCATCGCTCGCCAGCTACGGTGAAGAGATGCCTCATCACTGCCTCGGGGCTTCCTCACCTCCCATGAGGCCACCATCGAATCATCGAGACCTAGAAACGGCCTCAACATGAGATATGTTAGCCAAATCAAGTTTCCCCAATCACTCGCAATGGCTGCAGCGCTCAGTGAAGAAGACGTCGCAGAAGACGTGGTATGCCCGAATATGATACTATATATCGCAGTGATCAGCAACCCGACGAATGCCAAGGCGTATTCCAAAATCACCCCCATTACTCTGGGTGTGGCCAGTTATGAAGTTAGTGCCTACCGTGCTGCCCACGACAACACATGCAAAGGCCTCATCAGGGGTATAGATTCGGACATTGGTCAAGCTTTACTCACTTATCGTGCACCCAAGGAACCCTGCAGCCCTTCAGGCCAAGAGAAAAAAATTGCACCACGGTGATAGTCCTTTTTGATGGACTGAAAGACCGCAATTACATCGTGTGTGGCACAAGCTTGGTGCGTTGCACCCCGTATCACAGACACACGGATATCTGTTATGCCTGTGGAGACCTTGGTCATCGAGCCGATGTTTGTCCAAATCCAGAAGAGGCGGTCTGTAGAGGCTGCGGTATGCCATCTTTTCCGGCGGGTCACGTATGCACACTGGAATGCAAGTTGTGCGGTGGTCCACATCCCACGGCTGATAAGAGGTGTAAACAACGTTTCAAGCGCCCTACACAGTTCAACGAAGAAGGGAGCAGTGGCTGATGCAACATACGTCGGCCTTTGCGGAAGACGATATTAACTTTACAGCTGCGACGGAGACTTCCCGACGCTACCAGCCGGCGCAGGTAGCCGCGTTACCGTCCCAGGCCCGAACGGCAGCTGGCGCTTGCCTGACGACAGCCAGCAGCTGCACGCAAGCCGAGGGCACTCACGTTCTAGGGGACGCTCCCGTTCCGGAGGCGGAGGAGGTAGCCGTTCGAGATTCAGGGGCCGTTCCTGCTCCAGGGTACCTGCCGTCCGCATAGCTGTGCAGCAAGATCAGCACGAGACCTGGGCCTCTAAGGTAAAGAGCCCACAATCACAGGTAAAGGGAGGCACTTATCCAGAGCAAAACACGGATGTTTTATTGCAGATGCAGAGAGAAAATGTTAGCCTCAGGGCACTTGTCGAACGACTTAGAGCTGAAATAGCCGACTTGAGGGAATTTCAGCAGACTCCATCACCGTCCCCTCCGATCACACACCCCGGTACAGTGGCCACGTCGGCTACAATCCTCGATGAGGTCCCTGTGGGCGTCGAGCCAGAGGCAAAACCCACAGAAAGGAGAGCGCTAGCCAAACCGTCTAAGGAAGAGCACTTAGATTTTAAAGCGCAGGTGAAGGATAGGTTGGATGAGATTAAAAATGTATTGAAGGTGGTGGTCCAGTCGATTGCGGCGTTGGGCAGTAGAGTCACAACGATCGAAGCTCACCAAGCTACATTTCAGCACACAGCCGAGGCTACTCCAACAAAAGTAAATCCTAATATCACGACCGGACACGTGGTGGCATCCCATAGAAATTTGCAGGAAAGAACTATTGATGTACCCAGAAATAGCGGGACACCTTAGCAATTTCGTAATTTGGCAATGAAACTGTTGGGGCTTCCAATCAAAAAGGGCAGCCCTACAGCTGTATATCAAATCCCAGTCGGTCCGGCCAGAAGTTGTTGTCCTACAAGAAGCGCTGATGGAAACTGTGAGCCTCTGAGGATACACGCCGCACGTCACGAAAGGTCCAGATGGCAGCGATATCTGCACGTTATTGTCTAAGAAGTGCGCTACCATCTTGCACAATCTACACATGAGGCACAGCAGAGTTTAACACTCCCTGACAGAGGTCAGACCAGGCAGCAAGGTGAAAAACGGCATCTTCGTACTCAACATTCACAGCTCTCCACAGGGCATGCACCATCGCTTCACTACGTTGCTCTCGAAAGCACTTACGATTGATGGAAATGTGGGAGAACTCATAGTGATACTGGGGATTTCAACGCTCCACATCACGCGTGGGGCTATCCTCGTACCACTGCCAAAGGAGCCGAGCTCTAGCAAGCTGCCTCGAACCTTAATCTCGCTCTGGTAACGGACCCCACGTTTTCTACCCGCACCGGAAATTCTTGTTGCAGAGGTACTACCCCAGATCTGACCTATGTTGCAACTACGGGAGAAGTCTCGTGGTCTAACTTGCGCGTGTACTTGGGGAGTGATCACAATATTTTCAGTACAACATGTAGGAGTTACATGCGCACCCTTGGCAAGGGCAGCGCGGTGGGAGAGG
Organism: Hyalomma asiaticum; assembly: GCA_013339685.2. NCBI lineage: Eukaryota > Metazoa > Arthropoda > Arachnida > Ixodida > Ixodidae > Hyalomma > Hyalomma asiaticum. The sequence continues at coordinate 89,649,695 of CM023487.1, forward strand.
GCACTCACGCCGCTTCCCCCGCTGACTTTCATGCCTCGTCGCGGTGCCAAAACCGGTACGCCCCCGCTTCCTCCTTTCTACTCCTTTCCCTTCTCCCAAGATTCGGGGAGATGCCTCCTCTCTCAACCTTGCGAAGGCGCGCCGCCTTCTGGAAGGTCTTGGGTCTTTTGTCTGGAGGCGTCGGGATTGACCTGATCCCCTCAGAGTACGCGAGATCGCCGCCCGCCGCCGTCACCAAGCGCATGCCCGTCCTTCCGTGAGTGATCTTCATTCTTTGTCGGAGCGCAAAGCCACACAAGTGAGCTGAGTCACTATCGTCGTGCGCTTTTCTTCGCATTGTTGTTTTTGCCCCAGCCGTAAGGAATATTACTCCTGCGCGCTGAGGCACTTGCATATTTTATACTTGTTGTGTTGGTGGCGTCAGAACAAGGTGAATAAACACCTTCAGTTCAAAGGCTTGTCTCTGTCCCCCTGGCCTGAACCCGCCGTGGTAGCGATCTAACACGAACCGCGGGATAGGGGCCACAGCTCTAATTGTTAGGGCTGCTGCATTTGTGCTTGCGAGTGTCTGCCACTCCGCTAGCACCCATGGCAATCGTATATGTATAAAGTTTAAGAAAAACCCCTATATGTGGCGCCCAACGTGGGGCCAGTGGTGTGGTGAGTCAGTTTGTGTGTGTGATTACTAGCACACGAACGAACCATGGCGGCAGACAGCGCTGATTTCCAGCGACTGTACGCGCTGTCGCGGGTGGCTACCAACCGGCAAAAGTTCGAAGCTGCGGTAACTGCTACAGCAGCCGAGAACCCCGCGGCAACCACTAGCCAATGGAATCTCATTTGCTTTGATGAGGGCGGCGCTACACATAAGGCGCACCCTCCCGCATACAGTGTATTTGAAGACGCGAGGCATATTACGCCGAGCCCTTTCCCAGAGTTCGCGGAGAGCAGGGAGCCATCGCGGCAAACTTGCTCAACATATTCAGCTCCTGCGCCAGACCTTACTGGGCAGAGCGAGTCTCCGCAGGTGTGGTTGCGCGATTCAATGCGCATGATTGAGTGTTTGACTGGTGTTGTAAAGAATAATCTTACATCGAGCTCAGCCGCTAAGCCGATAGTTAAGATGGACTTACCCACCTACGGCCAACGATCGCGTGCTGACTTACCAGCAAGCAACGGGGCTGTCCGATGGCGAGATGCTAGAACGCGTCGTTCCAGTATCGCTGACTGATCAGGCTACCCGTTGGTTCCGGTTACTCGCCACAGGTCGCGCACGATATCAGAGTTCCGAGCGAACTTCCGCGAGGAATTTCTGCCCGCAGACTACCAGCGTCGTTTGCTTCGCGAGTTGGAGCTGCGTGCTCAGCATCCGGACGAATCCTTGCTCGAGTACGTGAGGGCGATGCACGAGTTTTATCGCATCGCTTATTCCTCTGCTCCGAAATGTGAGAAAGCGGAGGGAGTCATGCGACAAGCACACCCCACTTTTGCCGCGTGTTTGAGAGGTAGCAAGTTCAGGGATTTGGATGAGCTAGCCTCGGAGGCAAAACGCATACAGGCGGACATATTCGCCTCGCGCGCGTACAGACCACCACCCCCAGCATCGCAGGCACTCGAGCCGCTATGCGCGTGGAACGGAGACAACTTTCGCACACGTCCACAGGGAAATGGTTTGGTTTCCTTCAGTGATCAACGCTCGAGCAGCGGTTGGGAGTTAGCTGACCGGGCTCTTGACCCGTACACGGGTCAGGGCGAAATTTCCCAAGTGCCCAAATAATGGCCAAGCACGCTTTCTCGGTAACCGAGTAGTTAGCCTCGGCTTTAGTCAAGGTGCGGCTTGCGTAGGCGACGACATATTCGTGGAACCCTTCCTTGCATTGCGCGATACGGCACCGAGGCCCACTCCGCAGGCATTGGTGTGCACTTCGGTCGGAGCTGCAGGGTCGAAATGGCGAAGAACGGGAGGCGTGGTTAGCAGGTGGCGTAACTTGTCGAAGGCGTCGTCACAGGCAGGTGACCAAGTTGAAAGTTCTGTGTCGCTGCTAAGAAGGCTTGTCAGTGGAGCACAAATCGAGGCGAAATTTCGAATAAAACGTCGGAAATACGAAGCCAAGCCTACGAAGCCTCGAAGCTCTTTTAAGCTGTTTGGTTTTGGGAAGTCCGCGACCGCGCGTAGCTTGGCTGGATCCGGAAGGATACCGTCTCGCGAGACAACGTGAGCAAGAATTGTGAGTTTTCGCGCTCCGAAACGGCATTTCTTGAGGTTTAGCTGAAGGCCAGCGTCGGTCAGACATTTAAGAACACGTTCCAGACGCTCAAGATGTGTTGGGAAATCAGCGGAGAAAACAACTACGTCATCCAGGTAACAGAGGCATGAGTTCCACTTGAGGCCTCGCAGTATGGTGTCCATCATCCTCTCAAATGTAGCGGGAGCAGTACACAGGCCGAAAGGCATGACGGTAAATTCATACAAGCCATCAGGCGTCACAAATGCGGTTTTAGGTCGATCACACGAATCCACGGGAACTTGCCAGTATCCGGAACGTAAGTCGAGTGAGGAAAAGAATTGCGACCCCTGCAAGCAATCGAGCGCATCGTCTATACGCGGCAACGGGTATACATCCTTGCGTGTTATCTTGTTCAAGCGACGGTAGTCTATACAGAAAGGAATGGAACCGTCTTTCTTTTTCACTAGAACGACCGGTGGTGCCCAGGGACTGTGTGAAGGCTGCACAATGCCACGCTTCAGCACATCGGCAACATGGTCGTCAATGACACGGCGCTCCGAGGCCGACACTCGATAAGGACGTTGCCATAGGGGGGCATGATTTCCTGTGTCGATCTGGTGCGACACGGTTCATGTTCGACCCAAACCAGAACCGTGGGTATCAAAAGAGGCACGGAAGTTCTGCAGTTGGGTGAGAAGCTGCCTTCGTTCTGAAGACGATGTTTCGTCGTCGGTGGAGCGATGAAAAGCATCGACTAGTGATCGATCAGCTGGAGGATCATCACTCAATGTGCTGAGGTCCGTCAAAGTGGAGGCGGGCGAAGCGTCAAGAATGTGAAGCGCCTCAACAGTCTGAACGTTGCCGAGGCATTCACCATAAAGTAACTGTAAAGGTGACGCCATTATTTTGGCGACCTGACGCCACCATGAAGCGTAAGCAAGGCAAACGGCAGAGGAGAGCATTTGCGGGTTATGAACGTCTGAGAGGGCGTAAAAAGATTAACTCCGTCAGATATGGTGGCGCATAATACAGGGAGAGGCACAGAAGAGCACGGCAGTATCTTCGGATACAAGTAGCTTATCACAAAGGTGGCGAAGTTCGACAGTGTCAACGTCGCGAAGTGCGGATGGATAAAGTTCGGAGCGGCAGCAGTGAATAATGGCGTTATTAGTTTAGAGGAAGTCCCAACCTAAAATGATGTCATGGGAACACGAGGAAAGCACGATGAATTCGACAGTACACGCAACTCCTTGGATGAAGAGTCTAGCGGTACACGCAGCGAGGGGCGTTATGTTTTGGGCGTTCGCCATTCGAAGAGACAGGTCAGATAATGGCGTCGTAACCTTATGTAAAGCGCGACTCACTTCAGCGGAAATTACAGATACGGCGGCCCCTGTATCGACAAGTGCGAATACGGCAGTTCCTTCGACTGACACTTCGATCACATTGACAGGGGAGGGACGAGGGCTTGTACTATTCGACGTGGACGCAGTTCGTGCCTCAGGAACTGCGGCCATCAGTTTTCCTACTCAGTGGGCCTGGGACGGCGACGCATTGGAGAAAGCGAACGACGACGTGGCGATGGCGAGCATTGTGTAGGTGCGGATGAGCTATCAGGGTAGAATGAAGCGGGAGGAAGACTGGAAGGCGCCAAGGAAAAGTGAGGAGGGAAAGATGGCAGCCGTCGAGTGTTCGAGAAAGGAACCATCCGGCGACGGCAAAGACTCGCCACGTGACGAACACCACCACACCCATAACATATCGGGCGATTGTCAGGGGTTCGCCACTGGTTGACATACCCTCCGAGTCGTGGCTGGGAAGCCGGGAACCGTTGCCTGCCTGGTGGCGGCAAAGATGGTGGGAAATAGGTCGGCGGTCCATAGGGGCTGCTTGGAGAGCCATAGGGACCGGTTGGAGGGCCATAGGGACCGGTTGGCGGGCCATAAGGACTGGTCGGCGGTCTATGCATTGACGGCGGCGGGAGCGTCTGCGGACGAGTTCGGGCAACGACGTCGGCGTACGTGAGAGGCGCAGTGACCGGCGGTGCTTCACAGGCTGGAGAAATAGCTTGGACGACTTGTTCCTGGACGAAATCGCGAAGTGTGGGCGTCAAAGGCTGTTGTGGTCCTGGGACACAAGGCAACAAAGATAGGTGACCAGCCACCTCTGCGCGAATGAACTCCTGACTTTTCTGTAGCAGAGGAGCATGCTCGTCTCCGATGCCAAGACTGGAGAGTGAGTCATCAGGCGCAGAGGGACCTCGGGTCTGGAGACGTTTGTCTGCGCAACTCATCGTAGCTTTCGCAAAGTTCGGTCACTTGAACAACAGTGCTAGTAGCCTTGGACAGCAACATTTAGAATGCATCGTCCTCAATGCCTTTCATTATGTGTTTGATTTTTTCTGCCTCCGAAATGGACGCGTTGACCCGTCCACAAAGGTTGATGATGTCCTCAATATAGCTTGTGAACTTTTCTCCTGTTTGTTGGCATCGAGTGCGCAGCCGCTCTTCGGCACGGAGCTTGCGTACTTCTGGCCGATGAAAAACTTGCCTTTAATGCCTCTTGAAGTCGGACGACGTAGTGATTTCGGCTTCATGGTTTAGGAACCAAAGCTTCGTAACCTCGGAAAGATAAAACGAAACGTGGCCCAGCTTGCTATGGTCGGCCCATTTATTATGAGCACTTACTCGCTCATATGTGGAGAGCCAGTCTTCAACGTCCTTGTCGTCTGTGCCGGAAAAGATAGGGGGATCTCGCTGGCGCAAGGTACCGGCACATACCGCGGGGGTGGCGTCGTTGGAGGGGTGCTGCTTGTGTAGCGGCCAAGATGGGACGTAGAGTACGACTCCGAAGCCCCAAGTTCGGGCGGATGAATCCCGGCACTTCCACCACTTGCTAAAAGGTTTATTGGCAGAGACGCAGAGAGAGGAGCAGCGGTCAGAACAAGCGGTTGGCCCAGCGAAACTGTCACGAGCTCATGCCGATAGCGATGCAGTTGTTGCACAGGCCACTCTTCTTCACTACAGCTACAATGCTCGACAGTGAGAGTCGCGAACGCAGGAAGGATAAACCACCCAGGCAGCACAGATGCTCGGGCCAATATTGTTTTTTGTTGGCTTACCGAGGTCCAATGAAGGCCCTGTGATACCACTCATAAGCCAGCATTGGAAATGCCATCTACTAAGGTCTCCAACATTGGACCATCGTAACCATTCAATTTGCAATAGTGGTTCTTCCATCCTGTAGAGAAGGCAAACGTGGGCCATGGTTGCCACTCAGCATACAGTATTGGTCGGGCCAGTCCACAACAATGGTAATGATGGGTCAATTTCCACATAGTCCTATCAATATTGGTTATGTAATGGCGGCAGGCTGTATATATTGTCCAATCAATCTCACTGCATCGCCAATGTTGGACTTCCAATGTTCTGTGTCGGACAATATTGTCCGCACACAAGAGTTGTAGCATCAATGTTGGTAACATTGGGAAGTACACATGATATATCGGGAGGCAAGTACACATGATATATTTCCAGTTTTCCCAATATGAAGGGACCACTAGCTCGACTCGGTGCCGCAAATGAGTTCAGAAAGGTCGTTGTGTATGTATTCAGTGCAGCAGGAAAAATTATCCCTATAATTTACGTAATTGTTTATTTGCGCAAGTTCTAGCTATGTGTGTGAAGTAGACTAGAACTTGCACATTGGAAGTTGAGCAAACTACATCTACAACGCCATCATGTGGTCCAAAATGCCCAGCAGCATGTTAGTGGCTTCCGAGCCCACGTGCATGGCATAGCAGGTCACTTTATCTGTTGTCATTGCAATATTTCCAAAATAATAGAAGTAGGCTGTGTATACTGTCCAGACATTCTGTCTGGTTTCTCCAATACAGGACAGCCAATGCTGCTTGCGAGACAATATTGTCCAGACGTAAATACTGTCGCGCCTATGTTGTTCACATTGGGAAGTACATTATATATTAGAAGCAGTGATCTCTTTTTCATTTAAAACGACGTTAATATATATGTACGTACCGTGTGCACTCGCATAATTAGCGCCCACGCGTAATTTCTTCACTCCCAACTTTAAGTACGGTTTACGCAAAAATATTACTTGCATGCTCTCCCCATGACACCCAGTGCCACGTGGCGCAGGCTAGTGTTGTCCTTTTTCAGTACTGAGTGTTCGGTAGCCCAGGCTTCGCCATAGCCGGTCGCATTTTGATTGTTTAATAGCGACATATTCGCGATCCCTATAAAACAAATTCAACATAGTGTTTGCCGATTAACTGAGAACCGTGCCGCCACGATAGTTTCGCCACGTGAATACGAGTCGCTCTTGAATCTGGAGTTTAGAGATGCTGCTGACAGCACCCATGACGACGATTCCGAGTCGCACATCCGCTAATGCTTGAATGCAGCCCACGAATGCATTTGGCTGTTAAGGTACGCGTTCTGTTGAGTGAAAGCTACATTCGCTTTTGTGATAAATTTCATTTGACGCATCTCAGATCAGCACGCGTAAAGATTGCTTACGCGATATTCCGAAAGTATTTGCGAAATTCGCATGTAATTTACGCACCTTTGGGAACTCCTAGGTGCATGGAGAAAAAAAAACACGAGTTACGCGGTATGCGCGAGTAAGCACGGTATAAGTTATGCATGAGCAAATACGGTATATGAAAAACGTTGGAAGGTAAAGAAAAGCCTTTGTTATCTTTCTACCTCGAGAAGGGGGCACAGGAGCCCGCCGAACGTGGAAGCGTACCACGGCAGGGGGGGGCGGAAGGGGGGAGCTGCGTGGGCGGCACTAATCCGTTTTGCTTCGCCTACCTGTTTGACATGTTTTCTTGCAGCAAGCTGGGGGTGAGGCAGGCGAAGCGGCTTTCACTCTGCAGAGGTTTTTCGGGCGCACAGGTTGTGTCGCACGGGCATCGTGTATCTGCTGAAACTGGCGAGTTTACGAAGTCAGAACACCTGAGTAGTCTACGGACACGGAACTTGCGGCTGCAAACTTCTGCATAGTGAAAAAGTGGCAGCCCTGCGCTTCTTTGGACCGGACATTTTAAGTGAACTGAACAGATGAGCCTCGACGTGTTGCGACAGTTCGAAAGGTTTTCCTGAAAGCTTCGTACCGATTTTAGCCATTCGTTTATTTTACTCATTGCGTATACTGTTGTGCTCGCACCCTCATTTTGGCGTGTGCCGGGTTTATTATAGCATGTATTACTGCGTATTTTCTTTATATTTGTCTATTTGTAAATACACACGCGGTGGGCTTTGTTGTATACGTCGCGGCAGATGAAGTAATCGGTTCTAGCAAAGCTGTTTTGGTTCGTGTGACTTTCATGTTTGTGTTTTTGTCTTGCGTGAAACGCGTGTTTTCCCTGTGCTCTTTAATGGTCATTTCTTGTTCCTGGTTTTCGGTTCTTTCGAAGTCGTTGGTTTGTCCCCACATACCCTCCGTTCCGGATTCTGCATGAAGAAACATATCGCCATATCCTAACATTCACTTACGCTGTGTTACTTGAGGAAGCGTTAAATTTCTACAATTCAGCTGTTTCGTGGAATCATTTCAGGAACCTTTCAAGCTTCAGCTGCACGTAAACACGTAAACCAAAACGTGTCGCATAGGTTTGGGCGTATGTTTTCTTGTGCCTCTTCTTTTTACTTATGGTGCTTATGCGTTTAGTTTTCTCGAGGCTGATTATATACAATGGACTTCAAACTTAGAGTGAATATTGATTTGTTGATTTTATCAGAACTTCCTTTTCAATCCCTTCTCATGTCTCTTATACTCACGAATAAAATGTGTCACAAAGAAGACATTTTGCTTATTTGTATGTGTGTATGTGTTCGAAAGATACGTTTCGCCATTAACATACGAGTGCATAGACCATTTATGTCCGTTTTATGCTATCGTCATAACCACGAATCGGGAACATAACCAAATTCATTTCCCAAGCTGGCAATACATACATGCATACTAAGGACAAAATAAAGCTATTGTTACTCCCATAATTTACTGGATATTCTTGCTTTTTGCCTAGAGCCAGAAGCCTCGGCAAAACAAATTTAAGCGCATGCATGATAGTCAATAAAAAAGATGGGGAAAATATAGAATCAGCCAATAAAGGAGGCTGGCAAGAAATGCTGCCTCATCCAACGATGAATGCTGGCAAAAAATGATGGACAGCCATCAATAAAGGCTGGAAAGAACGGTTAGAGCTTCCATTGTTTATACAAGCTTACCAATATTGAAAATACAAACGATGGACAATGTTGGCCAAAGCCATTCTTTCCCAATTTTTCCAACGTTATACGACTGGTATCCAACATAGGACTAATCTAGTCAAAAGTGTAGCATGGGACCCGAAATCCAATGTAGTTCCAATATTGTATCCAATGCTTTCCAACGTTGCGCGAAGGTCGGTCCAATGTTGTTGTGCTGCCTGGGCACCTTCGAAGGTCGAGAGTGTTAACCACCTGGACTGCCTTAGTACAGTGGAGAGCGTGTTCAGCAGAAAGGACTTGTTAGAGGCGCAGAGGGAGGATCCGTATTATAAGAAAATTTTTGAGGGGCTCCGGCAGCCCGGCGCCGCGGCCGCGGCGCGTGTTTACGCAGCTGGTATTGTTGTAAGTGCGCGGTGCTCTAAAACAGCTGGTAGTGCTGTGAGTGTGTTGGATTCCTACCTGCTTGGCTCTGACGGTGTCCTGCTGAGATACATCCCCGCGGAGAAAGATACACATGATTCTTTCAAAGCGGTGATTCCACGCACGCTGAGAGGAGCATTGCTACGCTACTTTCACGATACGTGCATTGCTGGGCATGCAAGTGGCCCTAAGACTTATCACAAGTTGTGCCACTTTGCAACCTGGCCAGGCATGAAGCGGGATGTAATACGCTACGCTCGCTCATGTAACGTGTGCCAAAGAGTTAAACTGAGAGGTGGACGCCCACCCGCCCTGATGAAGCCAATCAATAGCCGGATACCGTGGCAGATTGCGGCTTGTGACATCATGGGACCTTACCCGCGAACTCCGAACGGGAACCAATCCCTTCTCGTGGTCACAGATCACTTCAGCAAATGGGTCGAATTATTGCCCCTACGAAGGCTAACGGCACGCGTAATCATGCAGAAGCTGATCGAAGTGTTCACGCGATTTGGCTACCCAAAAGAGTTGATTACGGACAATGCGTCCTGTTTCACTTCGAAATTATTCGTGGGCTCCTGTGCAGCTCTCAGCGTTAAGCACAGGAGAGCGACCGCGTATCACGCCCAGGCAAATCCATCCGAACGTGTGAACCGCAACTTCAAGCATATGCTCGTTGCTTTTGCGGGGACGCACAAGGATTGGGACAATTGTATCCCGGAAATCGGATTTGCTATAAGGACGACCGTGAACCGCTCGACTGGCTTCACCCCCGCAACTCTCAATCTCGGGAGGGAGCTGATGAATCCCGTGGAAAACACTCTACAGGAACGCAGCTCGGAACTGGTTGCTCCGTCAGCATGTGCTGACTATGCAGCTGGGCTGCGCTCAAAGGTGCAAGAGGCTTTATGCAAAGCACGCGGAACCTGAGGACTGCTCGAGCACAGCAGAAAGCGCAGTATGACCAACCTCATCGGGACGTTCAATACAAAGTTGGCGACCTGGTGTTGAGGCGTAATCATGTCCTAAGTGATGGGAGCAAGAAATTCTCAGCTTCTCTGGCACCGAAGTGGACGGGACCGTACCGAGTGAACGAGATTGTCTCATCTCTCGTGTACAAGCTGGCAGACTTACCTAAGACCGATCAGCGGACCGGTGCACGTCTGTGAGCTCAAACCCTACTACGACAGAGGGAACGAGTGGCCCGAGGCAGTGGCGTAGCCAGAAATTTCTTTCGGGGGGGCTCGGAATTTTCGACGGGCAGGCGGGAGGGAGAGTATATATATATATATATATATATATATATATATATATATATATATATATATATATATATATATATATACTTTCGGAACGAAAATATGCACGTGACGCATTTGCGTGGACCGTCGCCCAATGAGCATAGATTCGGACAGCATGTGCGGCCTACTTCAGCCTTCAGTTGCCATGTCAACCGAGCGCCGAAATAGCGATACTCTCGCACATTCAAAACTTTCACCGACGACAATGTATCGACGAAATCTAGTAGAAAGACTATTTCTCCACGACTGCGAAGATTCGTCACTTGCCCACACTACTACCTTGATGACCATTTCAAAATAAACTATAATGATCGATGTACACATACGCATGAAAGAATTCGCGATAGAAGGCGCAGCCGGGAACAGCGGGCAGCGTACCTGAGGTAGGTAAGCTGAAAATGACGCCATAACAAACATATTTTTTGAAACCCTTTATGAATTTATCGTGGCGTTGTCCTGATAAACTCCGGAAGACTCTTTCCAACTTAACATGCTAGTAGACATACAGGACAGCATTTTAGTATATATTTCGTATTTATGGTTTCCTCATGCAAACTTACCAGTTCGGCGTTCGCTACATTATACAGGCGCTTCCTTCACCAAATTTTCGATACATTTGCAGGAAGAACAGAGATTTGCTTGCGATTGTGATTCTGAGCAGCTCCAGATCTATCTGTCCTGTACATATTACCACTTCCTTTTTTAAAAGAATTAAGCCTATTGCATTACAGAAATATGCCGTCCTCATTACCATGGTAGGCCTCCCGAAACGTGCTTTTCTCTCCACTAAGCTCACAAACGTCACCGTCCCGACTCTTTCACGAATAATTACTGACACTCTTGTTAAGCTGGAAAACGTGGTAAAATATCTCTTAATATTGAAAAAGTTTTTTACGCGGTTTGCCAATTCACACTTTTTCCAGGTAAATTAAAAATCCTACGGTGCTGTTGGGACTGACACCAATTTAACCCTACAGTTACTTCGTGCCATGCGGAATGCACGTTGCGATGGATAAATCTGCTTTGGAACTCACTGAAGTGAACTCCGGAATGGTGAGATGTCCCTACTTCGCGCAAAGGGGGAGGCGGTTCTACACCGCAACACTTCACAAGTACCACAACTACGTTACGACCCCGTTCGAAATGCTTCACGTAATCCCACTATACTCGCTCAACCCCTCTGTCCACACACCTCAACAACCAATTAACCGAACCGGATTCGTGCTTGGGCCGGGAATAAAAAAGGCAACAGGCTTAATTAAGTCCACAAAACATGGAATTTAATATGTGAACATGATCAAAGTATACAATTAACAATTTGTAGCCAACGTAATGATGCGAGGCAAACAAATAGCAACGTAAACGCATAGTGCAGCACAGGAAGTAACAGGGCAAACAAACTTCAATGAACGGCCGATACGAGGGGTAAAACAGCTCATAAACTAATGGCGCAATGTCTCAAGTACGCTTGCTGCCGCCAACGAAAGGGCGCATAGCTCTCGTCGCCAACCTGTGCACAGGTGCTTTCTTATAAACTCGGATGTCGACCACGAAGTCGCCGTAGCTCGCGGATTCTCCCCGATCATTGCTGCTCGCATCCTGCTGTCGAAAAGACTACATCGACTCTCCGAGGTTGCAGAGCCAGGCTTGCATGAGGGATCGCAAACGAAGCTTACTTCTTCACATGACGGAAGGTCACTGCATCTCTTCGAGTCACTCGAATCTCCAAAATTCCGCCTTGTCCTCTGTCCCGAGACGAGTTTTTCTCCCTGACAGCTCCGCCTCACCAGGGCGTCTATCCAATGGTTGTCTACGGCAACGTCGCCGGTAGAAAACGCACCAGTCCAACCCGCCGTGCGACTATTGTTTGGGACTCGCCTCCACAGTGTAACGCAGTACGAACTCCTCTCCAAAAATATAGAAAGCAAAATATAAACATACACAAAACTCGACATTCGGACAGGACGTCGGACAGCCTAACCGGCGACGCTTGTATACAGATTACCGTAACGAGCGTTAGCTAGCACCGCTTCCATTCCGAAACACTCCAGGTGCAAGCAATTTGGCGCCGCCTAGGCGCCCTCACGCTGGAAGTGCCCGGTGATAAGACGCGCCTGTGGGGAGTCGCTCCTCTGTGGCCCGTCAGATGTGCGCGTCCGAGGAGCAGTTCTGCTTACTGCATTGCACGGTGACCAAAACATACCGGAGACGCTCCGTTGGCTTTTTTCAGGCACTTATGAGCGCGCTGGGTTCGCTTTGGCGGCATTCTGTCGTCTTCAATGTCGCCGCCTAATGCACACTCTCATCTGGGACCGCCGCACAAACGTCAGCTCTTCTGTCAAAGCGCGGTTTCCGCAAAACTCGCGTGTAACGAGATTCTCTGACTGCAGTGGCAGCCGAAAAGTAGGATTGCAGAAGGCCAAAAACTCCCGCTACCCGCCTTCCCGTGTCTCGCCCTGCTAACGCCCCTCGGGGCGTCACAATGGCACAAGGATCCGTATTAGGTACAAAATATTTCCTGTATCAATGACGTTCGCCTTAAGCTTTCTACTTACGAAGTTCACAAATGTACTCACTTGATGCAGCACCAGCATCGACAGATACTAGATTATCAACTAGTACTAGCCGTATCTCACTGGTTTTTGCATACTGAAACTTCATTTGTTTTAACCTTACGCGATCGCTTGCTACACTGAGTTGACAATACTACATGCCTAGTGGTCGATTTAGACACATCAAAGTTAAAGAAGAATGTTGTAAAAGAAAGCTTTCTTATGGTTCTTACACGCTAATATTTTCCCTTGTGACCTTAATGGAGCTTTGTACGTTTTTTTCTTATTTCGTTCTCACTTAGGTTGCTGTTGAAAAACATGGGGGCTTATGTAAATAACTTATTTGGCTCCCTTACTAAACAAGGTCCAAGAATAGTGAATTTCCTTCTGCCTAACAGAGAAGTAATATCCCGTTCAGTGAGTTACATGTTAGAGACATGCCATATTTTCGGCTCTGATTCCGCGCACGAGGCAAGCAAATAATGGTAGTGCATACAACCCTCAATTGTAACTATTCAAATGGCGAATGACTGCAGGACTTTCTCGGTGCTTTAAATTGGAATTGAATTAACAGTTGCGCGAAATTTTAGTATATCATGCATCTAAACACAAGTTTCTTCAATATAAAGCGTCCTGATAGATCTATTTACTTGAGTGAGCAGAGGCTCGATGTGGGTAAGTTTGTTTTGCATGATTTAAATGCCTGTCCTTTGTACGTGCCTGTCCTTGGTACCTGTTTTCACCGTTGTCTTGCGCTCTTTTTTCTTCATGGAACTCATTTGCACTTTTGCTTGACATTTAGCCTTCTCTGTCCGATTTGTTCGACCAGATACTGTAGCCAAGAAAGGTATCGGTATAAAGAGATTTTTACTCATTTTTGTTTCCCATTGGATGCTCAATCGTCTCGGCGACCGTACTTATTTCGGCTCTTATGTTTAAAACGCTGTATATAGTATTTAAGCAATGAAATGTTTTCAAATTAATTTCCTGGCTTGCTTAAATCAATAAGGCATCATATGACCACATGTGAGCAATAGCAAATGATTATTCAAATATTATCAAAGAATTCACATATAATCCATACAGCTCATCTTAGGCACATTACAAAGCCACTGTATTGTCAGAGGAATAAGGCATCATGTAAGTACAAATCAGTTGAAGGACTTAGCATTCGAGGTCTTGCCGTTTGTGGGCGCTGCGAAGATGAGCTTGCCCAGAAGACGGATAGCCGCTGCTGTCCTTGAGACATATTGCCGCGAAAGCGACGATACGGTCACCTCTTGAATGAATGTCGCGCCCACCACCTGCTGGTAGCGGAGCTGTTGTGCATGCCCTTGTGCTTGTGCACGCTCGGCGATGAACCGCAGCGCGGTCTTTTTGTCGACTCGTTATTCCGTAGTTTACTTGCTTGTGGATACCACTGTAAAGCAGTGCTGTCCAGTCGGAAGGTTGGTCGAAATTTCCACTCTGCCATGTCGCCCTTCTGAGATGGGGACACGCCGTGCGCGCACATTGTAACCATATGTAAGTCGTGAAGAAAAACAACAAAAGCAAGCTGTATTGGGCCACCCATGTAGGGGCACGACTCAAAAAGAAAGAAAAAACGCATGCACTGTACGCCATATTCCCCACGCGAGCGCATACAACGCACGAAAAGCGTCGGCGCCCCACAGAAATAGGAATAAGAGGGGATGAAGGGTCGGGCGGCACAGGGGAAGGCGTTGCACGGGGAACAGCCGCATACTTTATCTTGTGCTTGGTTCACTAGCTCGATGACCTGAGCCCGCGAACGTTTCACCCACAGCAAAACCACGCATGATTCCGGATACGCAGACTCGCCATGTTCTTCCATCACTGCAGAGAGCTAATTGCCAACACATTGCAGAAGCGTCTGCCTGCCGCGGCGATGTGCTGCAAAGACTGCAAGCTCCCCCTTCAGGCTCTTATCTCAGCACTCTTTGCCGAAAAATGACAGGTGCCCCTCGTTTGCCACCACGGTCTCCTGCAGACAAACTACAACATTCCCCGCCATAGAATGACAAGTCAACTTCCTTTGTGAGTGGAAAGAGCCGCGTTCTTCGTTTTTAAGCCCACCGATGAGACGCGAATGCGCATAGCCGCACTTTCCAAGAATGGGCACCTTTGTTCGTATATGTGAGATAGGCAGGGGGCACCAGCTGGAAAAATTTCGGGGGGTGGGGCTTCAGCCCGGTCAGCCCATGCCTGCCTAAGCCACTGGCCCGAGGGGAAAGCTCTCCCGCCTTCGCAGGCAGCGGCATCGGGTGACACAGCTCGACGTTCGAGCCCAGTGCGGCGCTACAATTTGCGATCTCGAGGGAACTAACTGTGCCGATTGTAGGGGCTAACTTTATTGTGCGCGATGTCTGACGGAATGCTCCATCGGCGTCTCGCATGCAACCTTCTGGAGCGAGCATGCGCTTTCTCTTTGGGCTAAGCAGCAACAGAGGGACCACCTGGACGGTCGTCGGCAGCAACAGCGGCCAGCCAGAAGAAGCCGTCTTCGTCGCGCGTTCTACGCAAGGTTCTTGCGTAGAACGCGCGTTCTTGCAGGCCACAAGGCATCACGGACAAGGGTGCGACGACAGCGGAGACCGCGGCAGCGTCCAGAGACAAGGCGACAAAAAGCAAAGAAGCAAAAGAGCAAAGCAGTTTCCGGTCCGGAGTGGCGACAGACGACCGTGCCTGCACACATTCTCGGCACAGCAACCCCTTGGCCCAGTCCATATCGCTCGTGCGTCGTCTGCTCTTTGCCTAAGTATGCCAGACAACGGAGCTTCCCGCAAGGTGAAGAGGCGCTGGTCTGTACCGCGACATTCCACCATTGGGCCTTCTCGCAAGGCGAACGGGCGGGCGTTCGAGCGTCACCCCCCCCTTGCCGCGCCCAACGTGTCCCGTGCCCAGGACAGCTGAGCGACTCATCATCGTCGCCCCCCCGGCGGCGTCTTTCCTTAACATATCCGGAGCAATGCACAGGGCGCCGTTCTGCGCCGCCATTGGCCGCACGCGAGGCCACGTCGTGAGCCGCCGCCGCTACGCATTTCCGGTAAATGTTTGTTTACAGCAGTAAACATGTCCCAATATGGCTGCGCCCATGGGTAGCGCTACAGTGTACTAGAAGAGGGCAGTGAGCTTACTCCGCTGCTCCTCTGACGCAGTTCGCGTCGCATTGGAGAGGTGGCGCCACAGGCATCTTTGATGGAAGCTTCGCCTGCAGAAGTTGCCGGCTACTAGACGCTCGCAGAAGTTGCGACGCTCGTTTCCTCGATATTTGTAATAAACTTCATGTATTGACTGCCCTATGACTACATTAAGAGCGTATGTTGCTCACGCTTCGCAGTCTTTTTCCTATTGCGATAGCGTTTGCCGAAAGTGAGTCGATGGCAGCCTACGCAGCGTATGCTTTCTCCGTTCTAGTTCGACGCAGTTAACGCATTTTTTTTTTTTTGAGGTGGGTGAGGCTTGAGTTCTTTGCATATTTTGACAAACACCAGGTTTGTTCAGGCCACATGGTATTTTCCCGAATATGACACCTCGGCGAAAAGGACGATGTACCCCTCAAAATATACGGTTTCATACAGCGACCAAATATACGGTTACATGCCGTGTAGACCTAACCTAAAATGATTTTGTAACAAGATTATGCTCTGCCTTCCACTAGATAATTATAAAACAGTGCACGCTCGCTTCCTAGATAAGCTATAACGTGCAGGCGTGCTGGTTGGGTTTGTGCCATTGTTGTGCTGAAATTGTAGCTCAAATATTTTTCGTTCTACTTCGGTTGTTGCACATGGCACAGTAGTTCTCTGGGGTTATTCATAACCATAATTATGCAGTTACAGGTCTTAGGCATATGTACAGTGACATAATGGACAACGAAATTAAGATGCACACGAAGCTCATGTTTCTGACACGAAGCTCTTATTTGTCAGAAAGGAGGTATAACATCCAGCCATTAATTCACACACTTTATTCACTTCATGCCCAACGGCTCAGCTTCAGCTGCTTGGCCCTCTGCCGCTTTCCTGCATTGTCACTGTTTTGTCCTTTCACATAAAAATGATGACGTAAAAACTAATTACTTTTGCTGTGAGGGTAGCTGCATGTAACTGTGCTGAACAACTTCCAGCCGACCCACCCCATAACCTCCGCCGGAGAGTAAGTCCACTGCCCACCCCACTTTAATGGTCCGTCTGAAGCTTCCGATCGCTTCCTCCTACAAGCGGTCCTCTCTTGCGTCGGCTTTTTACTAAGGTAAGCTGGCAGATCGGGAAGAAGCGTCGGCACAGCACCCACGCGGAGAACAGGTCTCCCACGAGGTATCCGCACTTCTTTTCGCTGGATAATGTGCACATAGTCTCTGAGCACATATGATGCGGCTTGAAGTGGAGCTCGCACACTGCGCTGATGTCTTCCAGGAGCTTGTCCGCTCTATGCAGATTTTTTTCCCATTCTTTACGCCTGTTCTCATCCTTCGGGACGCCGAACAACGATAGCTTCCGCCCACCCTTCACGAACACGTAGCCTGTTTGGCACCCAGGCGGCGGCGCGTAGCAGTGGGTTTGCCGATATCGCGGCACGGCTCAGGCACTAAAAAGCATACTAATTTCTTGCGTAGTGCGTACGGCTCAACGCTGACGGCAAAAACTCGGCGCTACAACGTCCACAGCAATAAAACGTGGCTCGACAAATGCTGCTCTGCAAGAGCTGGCCGGCACTTCCAGCCGCAACGCTCCTCCCACGTTCCATCAAAGGCGATACAAGAGCCACCGCTCGGGCGGAGAGAGAAGCACACACAGGTGACGTTCGTGGGGTCGCCCCACATCATAGCCTCCGCCGGAGAGTAAGCCCACTGCCCTCTTCTAGTACACTGAGGCCCGGGAAGGCTCTACGTTTCAGCGATCGCCGCAGATGGCGTAAAAATCAACCGCGGCGCGTTCCATCAAGTTGCGCGCAGAGTGGAGCTACTAACTCCTCTTCTAGCGGTCGTATACTTTAGTTTGCATTTTCTCTGCTAGGGGCGCTCGACGGGACAAAAAGTTGATATAAAAACGTATTGAAAGTATTTGACAAGCTTGGTTACAGCGTCATTTTTTATAAAGTAAGTAAAGATGTGTTTTTCTTGAACTTCATGCATAACGTATGTGCTTGAGTCTAAGTTTTGACATTACACTGATGCGCGATGAGCAGCAGCCCATCGGTATCGATTGAGTTTCGGCCGCTTGTTTGATTCAAATTATATCGCGGTCATTTCCTTCGACCACGCACGTCCGCTTTACGTTACCTTGTTTAGATAGCCGCTGCCACACAGCGAACGTGTCTAACAACGGTGAATTTTACCAGCTGCGACAGTTCGCTGGCATAACGGTTGCATAGCTTGCGCGTGAAAAATTGATTGTCAGAACTGAGCACAGTGCCGTAAGACAACCTAGGAAAACGGATTGACCCTGCACCATGTGGCCATAAGCACCTGTGAGTAAAAATGCGCTGCTGTGCATCTTCAACACTGATTATTGTTAAACCTGCGTTACACGCGCACGTTTGATCACGATCAGGGCGGATTTCGATTAGGCTCGATGATGCTCAGCTGCTGCTATATGGTTATTCTTGAGCGTGATCAGGCCCGATAGGAATCGTGTGATGATCGCGATCTGGAAACCATATCACTATTTGGCTCATGTCAGCGCCAAACTCGATCCAGATCAGTCCTGATCGCGATCAAAAGTGCCCGTGTAACACCGCTATTGCTTGCAAAACGACTAAAGAACACATTTCATGAAGTGTTATAATTTGTGCAGCTAATCAGAAGCACGTTTTCTGCGTACCAATGATGTTGTATAAAAATGTTTATTTAAATATCTCACAAATGTATAAATATCTTTCCCGTGAAACATCTGTTACGGACCGCAGCATAAGCTTTGCCTTCCTCTGCCAAGTGAGTTATAGCAGGAAATGCACATACATCCATGGTATGTTAGAGGCAAATGTACATAAGAGTATGGAGAAGGAATTCTATATTTCAATATACAAAATAAGTTCATAAGCGTTAATAGTGCATGTTTATGCAGTGGGACAATTTAATTGCTTACTAAAGAAACAAATGTCCCTTGAGTGAGGCTTGGCTAAGTGCATCACTGAAATAGATGCTCAAATAAATCTTACATGCATGCTATTCATGTTTGCAGCAGTGTTGTATGCATTGTTAGACATGAATTACAAAGTTATGCATGTTTCTACCATAGTAACAGTGGCTCTTTCTTTTTTGTTTATCAACCACAGCCTTCAAGAAACTGCACATATCTGCACACACTTAGCTGCTGTAATCTCTGAACCTACTTCAAGTCAGCAGAGATTGTGTTGCCAATGGAAGTAACCTCAGGGACCGAAAATCCTCACACGGTATGTTTGTGGACATTTAATTTATGGTTAATTATGCTTCGCTAATTTATTAGACCGAGTTTTCGCTCACCATTTCTTTTTTATGGCTTCCTCATGACCTCGTTTATTTTTTCTATTCAGGACAATGGACAACAAAAGGATTGTTAGTTTTCAAGCTACCACTACCAAGGCGCAAGAAGCTGAAAAGTCGCCCGAAGAGAGGTCTTCCTAAACTCCATCCGTCACCAAAAACAGTTTACAAGCTCAACACGTGAAAGGAATGGGAACTGTACACCAAAATGCAACAGTAGTATGTGGTATGTTGAACCAGTGCAAGATTGGCAGCACAAGTGATTTTTGATGCAAGAAGTAACCAGCGCAAGGGAAATGTGCCGGCTTAGGATTCCTTGGATAATGACTGTCGCATGGTATCCTTCTGTAAGTGTGTGTCCACATTTGTATCGAGTATTGCATATAACATGGCGCAAAACAAGCCAGCAGTAGCGTGTCTGAGCGCAGCATTTCCTCATTGCATTGCGTGTAGATTGTTGTAAATGTGAACATTATTTTGCACAGCAATGCCAAGGAATGATACCGTAAGGCATAATGCTGTCTTCTCGTGAGCTACACTGAAAGTTTTTGAAAGTGGAAAATGTGTACAGGTACTTGACCCTTTGTTAAAAGAGACATGCCATGTAGTGTTCACCTGGAGAACAACAGCCATGACTTTACTCCCAAGTACAGTTTGATTATCAGGGCAGAAGGAAAGCTGCACATAAAATTTTAGGTAGTATTTTGTTATACAGGCAGTGTAATTTGTCATGCATTTACAAAGGTCATTCCTAGTTGCAGTGAGTGAATTCTTCTGGTCTGTTAAAGGGCTTATGTGAGGAGAGACATTCCATCCACAAAACACTGTTGCATGTGTGCAAGCAACTTGTTTTTTGTGTAAGGTTCAGTCACAGGAATACAGCAAATAATAAAATCAGGTCCAGACAAGAGACCAAGTTTTAAAAAGTAAGTTTATACAGTACACAGAAGAGGTAACTCAGATCTCCCTACACTGTAAAAGAAAAATACTCCCAGGTGGGAGTAAAATGCCTGTCCTCTAGCGACCCCCCTATTGGGAGTTTTTTTCTACTCCGGACCTCCGGAGTAAAGCTTTTACTCCGGCTGGCCGGAGTTATTGCGTGGTGCCTCCGGACTACTACTTGCTATTTTTCACTCCGGCTCGCCGGAGTTATTGCGTGGTGCTTACGGACTACTTTTCGCTGTTTTTCACTCCGGCGGGCCGGAGTTCTTGCGTGGCGCCTCCGGACTAATTTTCACTGTTTTTCACTCCGGCTAGCCGGAGTTATTGTGTGCTGCCTCCGGACTACATTTTGCTGTATGCTACTCCGATGCGCCGGAGTTTTTACGTGACGCCTCCGGACTAATTATTGCTGTTTTTCACTCCGGCTGACCGGAGTCATTGTGTGGTGCATCCGGATTATCTTTTATTATTTCAGTCCGGCGGGCCGGGAATTCTGTGTGACGCGCCAGGAGTACCTCTGTGTATTTTTCTTCCCGCTCCGGCTGGCTAGTCTCTGCATGCCTCTTTTCAGACGTTTAAATGGTATTTATTAATCGGCCAGGTTGGAGATGTGTGGTGGATTGCGAGTGATCGTTTTACCCCATCATCAACATAAAACATTGCGAAACAAATGCTGTATAAAAGTTTATTGCATGATTCGCACAGCGTGCAAACAGGGCACACAAACAAATAAAGCACCAAAAGTGGCAAGAAATAGTACAATAATTGCAGTACAATGCAGTAATATGCACAAGCACAACCATAAGCACTTTTTCACACTGTACAGTTATTTAGGCTGCAATGAACAAACGTTTTTTGCTGGAGTAAAAGAAAGGCAAAATAACGAAACAAGGAACAGAAGAATTCGCACTGAAGACAATATTTATATATATATAAAATCTGCATGAACGTGTCAGAAACACAACGCTAGCTGTTGTCGCCAAAGCTTAAAAAGAGGCAGTGGAACTGTTTACGAAGGATAATGCTGCGAGTCGCCCGCGTATGTGCACTGTGGTTTGCATTCCACTGTGTCCAGGCCTGCCGGCAGCACGCCAACCATGTGTTCTTTGGCCGCAGAACTGTGGTGTGGGCCATTCGAACTAACCTAGCTCTGCACTGCAAACATGGTTCTAATGCAACGTTGCGCTATACTTGTTGAGAATGCAGGTGCGCGCCCTTCCTTTTCCTTTATATATAATTTTTTTGCGTTTCTTGAAAACCACGGAACGACCATTAGCCGGGGCTTTGCCTTTTCTAACAATGCTTCTAAGTACTGCACGACAACTGTCACTCAAACTAGTGAGAGAGGGACAGACGGGGGGAGCTAACAAAGGGATTGTAGAAGCGGGACCGTGAGAACGAACGACAAGAACGACTCGGAGAGCGGACGAGAAGGGACCCAACGACGACCGATACGAAGAGATTTGTTTGGTGCATTTGGAATTACGTTTGTTTAAAGCTGCAAATGCATGTAAATAAATAACGTGAAAATATCGAAGCGTTTCTTCCACTCAACGAGCATCAAGCAACCATCTACACTGAAGCATTACATCGAACAATACTGTGCCACTCGATAACTCTTTTTCACATGCTATTTCCTCTATCTCATTCTGCGTGGGGGTTAATAATAATAATAATAATAATAATAATAATAATAATAATAATAATAATAATAATAAAGCACAAGTGAAAATACTGAAACAAGACCATTTTATCGTTTAATTTGCTCCTGAAATCCGCTTCTACGCCAACGGCCGCGCCGTACCGCAGTATTTGGCAGAGGAAGCTGGGCCTTGAGGCACGCGACTGATGCGGTTTGTGTTGACTGATTGGGCAGGATATAAAGACTGAGTGTACGCCACTATGCTGTACGTCAACCGCGTACAGCACCTAAGATTCAAGACAAGCTCTACACTTTTCAAACCTATAAAGCGGACAAATTTGTGCAGTAGTGGGAGTGCGCTTGCAACAGCCGCTAGGTGTGACACCCGTCGGTTTAGCTCAACAGTGCGAACCTAGGCATTTGAATGTGATATGTGAGTGCAATGCACCATCTCTAGCACGAACAAGAGGTGAAAAGAACATAGCAAAAGCAGACATCTTTCTGGTTATGCTCCCTCTCTATGCCCTTATTTTGAAGCACTACATTTAAAATCACAGAAGCGGGTCCAACTCGATCAAAGCCCACAGGGCATGCTCAAAGAACTAACTGCTTGATCTAAGTGCTTGCATTGAAGTTGAATAATTTCTATTTTTGTAGTTCTTTCTGCGTTTACCTCAAGAAAACAAAAACAAAAATTTCTTATTCATATGTTTGGGGAAATATTAACAAGGTCACTGAAGTTTATTACAAAGGGTCTTTCAGTTAATTTGCCTCAGATTGTAATAAAAAAAAAAGTTCCGCAGGCGCGTTACAACGATGCAATCATATTAGTATTTACTGTCGTATAGACCATCTGACACTTTTTTTTTCAATTAACTCAGGCAGATAACTCTGGCTTATTGTTTACCCTACATTTAGGCTGTTCTTTTAAGCGAAAAATATTCATTCGAGAAGTTGAAAGCATTCGAACTAGTGTACGGGCAACGTACTTTAATAGTGCATCGGTTTCAATTTTTCCGGGATTTAAAAGGGGCCTTACAAGTTACAACACTTTTGAATATAGTCAGGGAACGGCGCAGGTCTATGGAGGATGCTCCTGTGAACATGTCAGGGAAATATTAATGCACTGCACGCACCACTCAATTCGCAATTTGGTTTTAAACTCAGCTGGAAAGCGCCTGCTCTTAATTTCAGTAAGTGACGTCACCGGGGCTACGACTACGCCACTTGCTTTTTTTCAGTCCTTTAAGAAATACACGCCCATTTCCTTCATTTGTTTAATTTAAAACGAACAAATAAAGCATAGCAGATTATCTCCCGTTCTCATGAAATCAGCCAACACTGCTCTTTTTTTTTTTTCAAGGGAATTAGCCGGCGCCCCCACTGATGTCATTTGTTGAAAGAAGAGCGGGCGCTTTCCAGCTGTGTTCGAAACAATATCTTGGATTCCCTGGAGTGTGCAGTGCAATAATATTTGGCCCAAATGTTCACAGCAGCCCTTCACGACTGATCGGCACCTCTTTGACTCTACCCAGAAAAAAAAGAAAAGAAAAAGAATATTGAGCTTCAAGCTTGCACTAAGCCGCGAAAAGCTCATGCACAGCGAAGCTAATCGGTGACATGCTTATTGCTGTGACGAGGTTGAACTTGACCACGTATTCCAGATCTGCTCCGCGCCGCCGATTTCGTTCTCGCGTAGCGGCAAGCCTTCGATTTTCGGATCGCGGTTTCTTCCTCGCGAGTGCGATTTAGCTTCGGGCTACCCATGGCTGCGTGCGTTTGTGCATAGCCTCGCGCCGTGAGAGGACGCATGCTCTCGCAGAGCTTCGCGAGACACTGTGCACCAGGCATATCAACGCATGCAGGATTTTTCTTTCTCCTGCTTGCGGCCGCCAGCCGCCGTTTTGCGAGTGTGTAGTAGTGGGCTTCGGCCATGTGCGCAGGAGAAGAAAGAAGCGCGCATGTCGTAGCGTCGTATGTGTTCGGGAACATCATCATCATCAACACTGCGCATTCGGCATTGCATAGTTCGCCCGGTCTCTTGGGGACATGAACTAAAGGTGATGACATTTTTTTTTTTTTTGGTTCTCCGGACAAGGAACGATTTGTTAAAAAAGCTTTGCTGTTTAAAGTGCTGTCGGACCCCTTAAAGAAAGTGCGCAAGGTTCGAATATACGACGGGACTGGGCACTTGCGTGCAGTGACATCAGCTCCTTCGAACATATACCAACAAGCAATCGATGATGCACATAGACCGTACGCATCAAGTAGCCGAGAGGGCGTAAAGTGTGGCCACGTCTTGTCAATACTCTTGTGGCGTGTCCAGTGCTGTATGCCTTCGCGCATCACCGATCATCCTGTTGTAGCATGTTTGAGAGTGCTGATGACAAGTCTTGGAAACGCTTCGTCACGTGGTACTTTTTCGAATCTCCCAGACCTTTTTAGGAGCCCTAAAACGTAAAGCCACTGAACCTATTACCATGATTTTACATTATCAGGACAATAATTTACATGATGCAGAATTCCCAATTGAGCAATTTGTGTTTAACGCAACTGCTTGAAACTTAGATAACTATAATGTTAATTAACTCAGTTCATTGAAACAATAGCCTGAGATGGACAAGATGACAGTCAACAATACCAATATGGTAGCGTCCTTGAAGTTCACTCGTGAATATTTATAAACCCTGGCGTAATTGTTAACTGACGCACCCTGCGCGTTACCGTGTTTTGGACAACCTCTTTCTGCTTCCGGTCGACAAATCACGAAGCTAACAAAGCTACCTGCTTCATTTAACGGTTAAAGGGCTGTTCATCCTACTGGAGCTGTTGTCATGAAACTCCTTTTTTAAAACACAACACCGGCTGGGCTGTGCGATATATTTCTGCGCACACATTGAAACATTTCCTTAGAGTTTTAGCAATAGCGAAATAAAAACCGATATACAGGGCGTCCCACTTAAACATAATGTTAGTTAGTTTTTAAAAATGACGGAGCGTGCTAGCGAGTTGCAACAAACTCGGCCGTGTAAAGGATCAAGTCTCCTAGTATTACGAGTTTTTTTCATTCTTCATGATCAATTAATTAGAATAAACTAATTACCGAACTTTCTATTTGTTCGCTTCAGTAAGAATTGTCGATACCACAAATTCATATTTGCGTGCGCCCAATTCCTTCACAATGCCAATGCCCCGAAAGTTGTAGATCAAATAAAAAAAATTCCTTTAAGCAGCATTGATAGGCATTTTGATACGTACCGTTAAAGAAAGCCCACGAAATGTAAAAGTAACCACGTGACAGCGCCACTAATTCGGCGAAAAAAAAAAAACTATACATGCGCTTGTACCTGCAGCGCTGTAGCAATCAGACGCACAGTGCGAGTGACGACGAAAGTGCATTATTACGCTCCGCAGTGACGTTGCATAAAGATGTTTTTTATTAAATGTGGGAACATGGGAATGTAGGCTGCATAAAGATATTATTCTCTTCGATTCGTTGAATGAAGCCCGCGCACGCACAAACACGCATCTTGTGGCCACCACAAACGCCAAAGATTGTCTCGGACAGCGCTGCAGAGACAAGCGGACGTTCTTCCCTGATCGGCTGCCTCGAAGCGCTAATTTAGTGGCGCTATCAAACGGTTATTGTATATCGCAGGCTTTCTTTCACGGCACATACAAGCAGACCATTTCACATTTCAATTTGATCTACAAGTATCTCAGCGACAATGTCTTGCTGAAGCGAATAGTTAAACAAGTTGTCTCATTAGTTTCGGCCAATTTATTGATTTTGGAAAACGAAAAAAGAAATCGTAACACTAGGGCACTTGATCCTCAACATGTACGAGTTTTTTGCAAAACACTAAGACGCTCCATCATTTTTGAAAACCTGGTTACACTTAGGTGGGACATCCTGTATGTGTCGGGGCAACCAAAGAGAGGAAAATGTATGGTACTCAGCTCATAAGACAGAACTATATCTTGCATACTCATGCCACACCAAATACAACAAGGAGATTTAAAGCACATAACAAAATAACACACTGCAATCTAAAGTTCGGCAGCAATAAAGGTATCACAGTACACCTTTGCTTTTGTTAGATTATGACTAAATGTGCAAAGAAATGGCAACTAGGGTCGTTATCGGCCGCTACACGAGAAAAGCAACTTTGCACTGCTGGCAAGTAGCAGTTTCAGATTAGCTTATACCACGATATAAGCCGCCCTTGATTGCTACATAACCAGCCAAAAGCGACAATAGACATTTTCTTCTTACTTCGCACTTCATGACTGTGCGAAAAAAAAAAAAACATTCCTGAAACCTTATACAAAGAGTGAAGGGAGACTCATAACAAAGTAAACTACGTCCCAAAGCATTTAAACGGCGAAAGTAAATGTGTAATACACGACAAAAGAACAAGAAATGAGCAAATTGTAATAAGTCAGAGTCGCATATGCATGTCACAGTTCCTAGAATGCGCGAAACTTCCTTACAGAACATGTTGAGGCAAGAGAAATTGTTTTTATCAGGATGACACTACAACAGCCATGTCTGCCTTGAAAATAAAAAAAAAACTTCACAATTTAATACGAAAACGTACTTAACAGTTGCCGTCTGCAACAAGCCATATTCCCGGAACACACGCGTAGGCCAAGGATCGGGAGCGCGGTCGAATCTTGCACTTGGATAGAAGAGGGGAGAAGAGAGTCCCAAACCAACTTCTCGACGCAAAATACGTCAGCTGGCTTGGTGGCAGTGCACTTTCCTTCTTTTTCTTTGCAGAGGCCCTCCTGTCGTGTCTGTCTTCTCCTCGGACATACAAAAGAAAGAAGGGCACCGTACCATGAGAAAAAAAAATAGAACAGACGGAGAGGACAGTAAATTCTTACAATATTTGTAGGTACACCGATTGTTAGCTATCAGGATGGCAGTAAACGAAAGAAAAATAAACGCACAGTTGAAGAGAGCAAAGATGAAAACTATTTACTAGGGTAATTAAACGGACTGAATAAAGCATAACCACACACTTCGCACAGCCGCCGGCTTCGCTCGCATGACGGACATCGCGCTCCCTTTCGCGGTCAGTCAGGTGACTTTCATTCAGTTCGTTTTCCCTCGCTTTTATTTTCGTTTTGCCTTTTTTTTATTTTTGCATGTGACGACTTCTACGGCAGCTCCGGGCACTTGCGCTCATGCGCATTGTCACGAACGCACAAACACATGCGCCCACGAACACTTCTCAAGGGGTTTTCAACAAGGCAGAGTGGCCCCCAGACCGAGAAAGCTTTCTTCTAGGCCGTCCAAGGAGAGATTCTTGTAAACACGGAAATATGAAAGTGGGGGGGGGGGGGGGGGGAGTGCACGATAACTGTCTCTGTCTCTCCAGAGAGGACACCTCAACCGCTACACTCAAGGGGAAGGGGATATGAAAGAAAAGGAACGAAAGAGGGAGTTCGAAGCACACGCACACACAAACACACAAGTCCCAACATTCACGCAGTGAAAGAGGGGAGGGGGAAGAGAGTGACAGGGAAAGGAATAAATGTAAAATAACTAAAAGGGTTTGCCAGACGTCACGTACACGGTTCTGATAAATGCTTAAATAGCATTTCCTGCAGTGTTTGTGCCCCTCCCAACACAGTCGGTATCCCCACCGCTTCCAAGCGGCGCGTGCGCGAGGAGCCAGGACGCAGGACAGGGCGAGAAAAAAGAAAAAAAGAAAGAAAAAAAAAAGACTGCTAGATTTTTCACATTCTGCACGGCCGTGACAAAGTGAAGAGATCGCGGTATGGCCATGGCTGCCTGAACAGCTCGCGGTGCCCACCTTTCCCACGAAGAGGCCTGGGTGCAAGAGCCGGAGCCCGCAGTGGCCCCAGTCGGATATGCAGCGTTCATTGTTCGCGTCGACCTGCGAGGTTGCTTTGCCGCTGCAATATGTCAACGGCTGATGCACACACACATTCCTGGAATGCACGCAGTGGACGGAGCTCTCGGTTTGAGAGCAAGTGCTGGCAAGGGGATTCGAGGCACAACAGCGTGGAGCGAGGAATTATCCGCGAGCACGGGGACAAAAAAGGTCTACGCGAATGTCGCGGCTCGTTAAGTGTGTCAACCTTCGAACCAGCAGAAGAAAGAGCGGTTTTCGACGTGCGGTGGATCGCCGAAGTATATTGTGGAAAGTTCACTTTCCATACGGCCTCATCTAGCGAGTCTCTCCGGCCCTGTTTGTCGCCACAAGAAGTTTCGAAAGCTACCCCCTGAGCTACCCCCTGATGGGACTGTTCTACGAACATGTTGGACACTCGCCCCTCTTTTTCGTTTTCCCATGCATTCTTTCCTAAAGGAGCACTGCCTCGCCTGTGCTATTTTGGGAGCCACGCATATTTGCATGCAGAGAATATTGTGGTGGCATCACGGGACGTCTGGGACGGCCACGGCCCCTGCATCGACGTGGTTCAACATCAACCCCCCCCCCCCCCTTCTTGCTCTGCCCCCCTCGTGCCACCCTCTTCCCTCTGCCTGGTCACTGCGCGTGCTTAGACACGTTAACGCACCTGCAGCTACACTCTGTTTGAGTAGTTCCGTGCAGCGCAGCCAAGGCCATGCGACCATGATCGGAGCAGCGGCTGGAAATAAACGTTGCGGGAAGGCCTACTTACAATTTTTTTAATCGGTCGACTGATATCTCCACTTCTACAGACCCTATTTAAACACGTCACTAGAATGAGCGCATAGATGCATTCTCAAAGGCAATACAAAAAGAATTGTTTACCTCGATTCGTTACTTTTTTTTATTAAGAAAAAGCATATTATCCATTTTAGTTATTAGGCCAGTTTACAAGACAGATCCAAATAATTTGCAGGTGATAATATACAATGACGCAGCGTTTATTATACTGATTGTACAGAAAGATAACTTGATGGATACGTGACCTATAACAGAAAAACACATTTTAATACTAGTATCTTTATAACGTCATTATGAATATAGCTACGACCATAGTTTTGTGAGACTGCATGTATCTCCATAAAGACATTCTACGGGCTAAATCTCACACCCCTACGTGCAAATTTGTAGAAGCTATTCTCATCTAGCTTTAAAAACACGTGTTTCAAACAATGGCAATTCGGCCGGATATCTTACTCCCATATCTTTCTGTAATAGACCCGATTCTTCTAGTACTACTCAATTCTACATAACCGATATTGTTATTTGTTAAATCGTACAAAAATTTACTTGATTTTGACAAAAATAACACACGCACTTCAAAAAGTATACTGGTTCACTCACCGACGCAGTCGTTGTGCCTGGTATCCGTGGCTGACATTCGATCACTCCCCAACACTCGCACGACGTAGGTTCCAGCGACGCTCTGCTGTCGTCGACCACAGTATCCCTTGGTGTTCATCGCTGCTTGTAACGTTTACAAGATGCACGAAACGATTTGATTTTTTCCTAACGCGGCCGTAGGCCTGCCACTTCGCGTAAGCAACGCAACGGTTCGACTGTGCAGCTAGGATCGGCGCCATGTTAGGTTTGAGAGGCCTTGTCGGGCTGCGACGTCACTCCTCCAGCAGCCAATGAGAGCGGCCGGGCGCGGTCAGGCGGTGGTACCGGAGGATTTGCGGGTAGCTACCGGAGCGAAATACGAGCTCCGGTCGTTGTTCGCCGGAGGACAATCATGGAAGGCGCCCCGTTTCCCTCCGTGCTTCACGCGCCGGATTGAAACCGCGGCGAGGCCTCGCACGTACTCCGGCACATCCCGATGCGTCGGGAATATGGCGACGTCACAGGAGGTTAGCGGGAGTATTATCGTGCAAGACCTCCCAGCTGGGTATATTTTCGTTTACAGTGTAGAGCTGTTTTGGCTAGCATTTGCTTGTATTTTATATTTGAATGTGTACTGAGTGCTATTTCTTTGAACTACTATGCAGCTCAAAAAGGCCCGTTTTGAGCAGAGATTTCCCAATAGACCCCCTAGAGAGGGTGTTCACACCTCGTCTTTCTAAACAAACCCCCTTAATTTCTAAATGTTTCTAACAAGTTCAAAATATCTGGTGCTCCACACCTCCCACTGATGTCTAGACCCACCTCCTAATTTTAGTTCCTGGGGAAACTTCTGGTTTTGTGTGACACCCATGCTAAGAGTGAGGCACAGCTAAAGGGTAGTAAAGAATAAAACTGTAAATCTAGCAGCCACTATGACGATTATGCACTCACAGAACCAGGAGAGATTGACTCATTTACTTATCAGTTGATCAGCAATGGACAAGCAAGGGTATAGCTTGATCTTTGGAAACTGTCTTCTGTAACGGCCTTGAGAAATATGTGTGCCTGTTGAAATGTTTGCTTCGGACTGAGGCTTTCGTTGCTAGCCAACTGTCACTTGATTGAAGTGTTTATACCACAGCAAACCCTTCACCTCTTTCGAATACATAAACCAAATTAATCTTTCAACGGGATAACGTAAATTTTGCTTTACAAGTGCTATATAATATACGAGTTGAGAACCACTGGAAGATGAGCTAGTTAGTAGCAGTTTGTTGTAACAAAACAGTTCAGACAGGGACGCAGGAGAAGGGAAACTGAACGCAATATCAAAATCACAGAGTATGTACACAAAAATAGTGGTTTATTATCACTTTATAATTTTTTTTTCAAGGCCATGTGCCCCTCGCCAAGTGTTGTCAAAATAATGTATCATGATAATCTGCTGACACTACACCTCTGGCTAAATTTTGATGCTGCCTGTTTAATAACGCCAAAGTCGATAAACACAGACGTGTAGAGTGAGACGGGCGACAGCGTGCACAAATACAGTATGTATACAGTGCTATGCGATTGAAACATGATACTCGAACCGCGCGATGGCCGGCGCATTCCGTGCTATTGGAGCGCGTTTGATAATCACATAGGAACCGAAGTGAATCACAATGCTTCAGAAAGCCTACTGTTTTTATTGAGTACACGAACGAATCAGCTAGATGGCCTCAGAGCAAAGCGACGACGCAGAAAGCATCGTCAGCCGCGCGCTTCGAGTACTGCGTTTCAAGGGCAGCCCAGCGTAAACATGGTTGTCTGAAACATCGCTCTGCTTACGAACAGAATGACATAAATTTCAGCTTGTAATTTTATTAAGCAGACGGCTACTTATGTTGCCTGTACGTTCAAATCTGTCAGCGACAGCATTGCTCCCTTATATGTATGCTGCATCCATCACGATTGCCAATAAAGGACGTAAGCTTACTTGCTTGGTGCGTTTATTGCCAGTTGAGGCCTCTAGGTCACCTGGCGACATAGCAGAAATATTTGTACTCGTATTAGAGTACTGTACTCGAGAATAACGCCTCGGGACAGCAGTAACCGCACGCCTAAGCGAGCGAGCAGCGCGGCCAGCCGCACGCAGCAGCAACGCAACCGCCATATTGTATTGCGTGGTGATGATGATAGCTTGCGCGGCGCCATCTCTCGGTCGTATACTTTAGTTCACGACGCCACCGCTACCCTTATTTTCGTTGCACTGTCAAAGGTACAGTTTCCCTTCTCTACGTTGGTCATAGTATAGGTGTTCTGTGGTACACTGTAGTAGCGCTAGACACGCAGTGCCCCCGCCTCCCATCGTCGTTCTGTAGGAGTTCGAACGCAGGGGGTTGCGTCCACTTCGATTTCTTTTCTTCGCTGGTTGTTTTCAAACCTACGCCAGTTAAGGGTGAACGCGTGCGGTAAGAGACGCTGGTTTGACGCTTGCTGTGCGTGAGTGCTAGGGTGCTGCTCTTTCATCCTTTTTTCTGGACGCTGAGAGGCGTGGGGGGGGGGGGGGGGGGGAAAGAAAGAAAGAGCAAGAGACGCTGGTTTGACGCTTGCTGTGCGTGAGTGCTAGGGTGCTGCTCTTTCATCCTTGTTTTCTGGGCGCTGAGAGCGTGGGGGGGGGGGGGGGGGGGGCGGAGGGAAAAGAAAGAGACGTCGGATGCGGGCGCATGTGTGTTTTGGTTTTTTTCTTTCGGGGTGAAGTAGAAATATCAAGGGGGTACGAGCTCGGCGCTCGGGGAACTATTATTACTACCGCAACTGCTCGGAAGGAGCCGTAATGTTCTTTTAAAACGCAATCGCGTTGGTCTCAGCGGCGGGCGCACGAGCGCCCGTCGCTGACGCTCCTGGCTCTGGCAGTAGTGACACGAGCAAAATAGTGAGAGCGCCGAAGGCATACCGCGAAGCGGCAACGTATGTTAATGGGCCCTCCAGTGACACGGGCCAACCACGGACACGCTTAAAATAGCTATAACAAAAAATGCGCCGGCAGGGATAAAATGCCGGCAGCCGTCCCGTGCAGGCTACTCTCTGCCGGCTGCCGGCATGTGCGACTGTAAACAAACATTTACCCGAATGCGTAGGCGGGCTCACGTGGCCTCGCGTGCGGCCAATAGCGGCGCAGAACGCGTCCTGTGCATTGCTCCGGATATGTTAAGGAAATACGCCACCCGGCGCCCCACCTTGGCCGGCGGCAGCTGACGACCCTGCGACCAGCGGCCGCGGAGGGGAGAGACAGCCCCCTCATCGACACGACATTCTTGACGGCGCAGTTGACACCTGCCCTTGCGTTAGCCCCAGGTGTTGGCGGTGGCTTCGTGGATGAAGGGGATGAATTAAGGAGGGCGGGATGTAGGAATGCATGCGCATTCCAGCGGCCGCGGACCGGTTGCGTGTTACATACGCACGCTTTGGCAAGGGCGGCGCGGTGGGAGAGGGCACGCACGCCGCCTCCCCCGCTGCCTTTCATGCCTCGTCGTGGTGCCGAAACCGGTACGCCTACGCTTCCTCCTTTCCACTCCTTTCCCTTCTCCCAAGATTCGGGGAGATGCCTCCTCTCTCAACCTTGCGAAGGCGCGCCGCCTTCTGGAAGGTCTTGCGTCTTTCGTCTGGAGGCGTCGGGAGTGACCGGATTCCGTCCGAGTAGAGATGGGTCGCTTAGGAGTGAGCCGGATCATTTGAGGGGCTCTTTCGAAAGAGCGAGTGATCCGCGGCTCAGTAAAACTGAGCGGCGGTTCTTTGGGAGAGTGGACGGAGGCGGTTCGCTCTCGCTCAGTGAACCGTGCGTTCTCTATCGCTCAAAGGAGCCGGGAGCGGAAGGCGGTTCTTTTTAATGAGTCGCGGTGAGCCGTGCTGAACTGAAGTACCTGGATCGCGGCGGTTCTCTCTGGCTCGGTGAACCGAGGGTGGGAGGCGGTTCGCTCTCGCTCAGCGAACCGTGCGTTCTCTCTCGCTCAAAGAGCCGGGAGCGGAATTCGGTTCTCTTTCGCTCAATGAGCCGCGGTGAGCCGTGCTGAACAGAAGTACCTGGATCGCTTTTCGTTTCGGCGGCGGCGACGAGTGTTGGCCGTCGCGGGCTGACTCGCGCTACCCGCCTCTCGCTCGCTGTGTGCGCTGCGTGAGGCAGTTCATCGTGAGCTGGTGCAACACTTCGAAGACTCCAGATCTACAAGGGTATTTAGTGTCTTTAAGGGCAACAATTGAACGTAGCTTACGTCCTCATTAGTGCTCATTAGTATAGTTATAAATATGTCACCCATATCATGCAGTCCTCTGAACTTCCTGAGCGTGTATTTTGGCACATCAACAAAACGAATAATGCCGTGTTGTGTCAAGGCTTCATATTATTTCGTTGTAGCGGATGATGGAAAAAAAATATCATGGCATGATCGCACTTCGTTGAGTTTTGATCTGTTTATGTGGGCCGCACAGATATTGTTCTACGTCTTTGTTTCTGTCAATGGGTGACAGAAGCTAAACATCTCTTAATTTACGGCACATGTTGATGGCACCCAGACTGACGGGCACTCTAAGGTATTTTAGGTAAATGAACGTCTTCCAGAAATGCGTCCATTTCCAGTGACACACGTTAAAATTAAGTGCTTGACATAAGACAGGTCCCGACACGAGACAGTGAGACACAGCAAGTGCTGTTGTCCGGATAGTTCAAAGCAGATCTCGCATGTACTCTTCAAACGTGAAAGGGGGTTCTCTCGCACACAGCTTGGGGAATTCTTCATTGTATCTGTTTAACGCTCTCTTGGCGCGGCAATAATTACTTATGGAACTGTTGTAAATATGCGCGGCGCCACAAAAGCGCACTTTCCAAGTAACGACCCTTTCTATGCACTGCCGTGCAGCAGAACAGAAAGGAGGTGCTTCTTCTTTTCCGTTGAAAAAGAAAACCCGGGCCAATTTGGCACAGTGCCGCGTAGTCTTTTTTTTTTTTTTTTTGACCTCTGGAATCTCTCTTTTTTAGCAGTAATGTGATTTGTCGAAAGGTGAACGTGTTTCAGAGAAAGAAAAGGAGTTTGCTGTTACAAAAAGGAAAAAGCAGCGCCAAATTCTGACAGAACTAAGATGAATAAAGGACGACAACAGGGCTAGCTTACAAATTTTCTTATTTTTCGACATGGTGGCACATATATTCACAATGTCCGTACATGGTAGCGCCGCACAGCAAATAAATTTAGTGACAATCTGCTAATCCTCCACGAGGAGGATTAGCAGACTATGCCAGGCTTTCACGTGGCTAGTACGGACTTAGCCAACACCTGACGCGCAGGAACAGGGGCTTTTGTTTGCCTTCTTTGCATTCACGATGGTCAAGAGTCAAGGGTAGCAATATCTAATACTGGGCGGCGCGCTCCAGTCCAGTGCACAAACCAAGTTCTCAGCAAGAACATGTCACGTTCTTTCTAGCGAAATGTGCCGATGGAAAATGCATGGCGACCGGATACGTGGTGATTTGTAGGCGAGCCGGCACCGCGCCGATAACGCTGATTGTATCCTATTCCATGAAGCGGAGGCGGGCATACTTTCTAGGAAGAATAAGAAAGCACGAACTGGATACAGAGTCACAGACAGAAAACACACACTCATACACACGCGCGCAGCGTTTCAACTTTCTTGGTTATATGATTTTCGGAAGACATGTTGGTCGAATCAAATTTTGTGGTATTGTTGTGAGATAAGATTATTATGTATGTTAGTACCTGCTAAGCGCCTCATAATTTCTGCCACCCACCTCACCCCTCAGCGAATGAAAATGTGTCTCGCCTTGCAAAACTGCGTGAACCGGAAACAAAAATAGCGAAAAGCTCTCACGTACCCTGCAGCTACCTTTTTAATGGTTAGCGCGTATTATACTTAATACTTACGGGTAGAACGATCACTACAATGTAAGGTCCCTCGCAGAGTTGAATTGTGCGGAAGTCGTATACGCGGAAGTTATGTGTGCTTCGCTTGCCTTAAGCAGGCGTGTTAACAGGGCCCCCAGTGACATGGGCAAACCACGGACGCGAATGCAACAAGGCAGCGGAACGGCCGCCCACCGCTCCGGCCGGTCCCGTTCTTTCCTCGCGCCAGAGCGTTTTCCCTCGGACCCGGTGAGCCGGTGAGCCGTTGAAATGAACCGGTTCACTACAGTGAGCTGAGCCGTTCTGAGCCGCTCACTCAAGTGAGCCGCTTTGCCCATCTCTACCTACGAGTACGCGAGAACGCCGCCCGCCGCCGTCACCAAGCGCATGCCCGTCCTTCCGTGAGTGATCTTCATTCTTTGTCAGAGCGTAAAGCCACACGAAGTGATCTGAGTCACTATCAGCCCCTTTTCGTCGTGCGCTTTTCTTCGCATTGTTGTTTTTGCCCCAGCCGTAAGGAATATTACTCCTGCGCGCTGAGGCACTTGCATATTTTATACTTGTTGTGTTGGTGGCGTCAGAACAAGGTGAATAAACACCTTCATTTCAAAGGCTTGTCTCTGTCCCCCTGTCCTGAACCCGCCGTGGTTGCGATCTAACACGAACCGCCACAGCTCTAATTGTTAGGGCTGCTGCGTTTGTGCTTGCGAGTGTCTGCCCTTATGAAAATGAAAATTGAGTTTCTGATGTTAACCTAATGCATTCCTTATGTGACATTAGACTGACATTAGAAATGCAAGGACTAATGAGTTTTAGCATTACGCATGCATTAGACACTCAAATGACAATGCACATGAAAATCTCAAATGACCGAAGTAGTCAGAGTTTCAACTACTCTTCCTAATGTCAAAACACATAACAAAAATGAAATGTGAAGAGTTCTAATAATATTTAAAAATGCATGGACTAATGCGTTTTAGCATTAGGCACGCATTAGACACTCAAATGACAATGGACATGTAAATCTCAAATGACCGAAGTAGTCAGAGTTTCAACTGTTCTTTCTAATGTCAAAACACATAAGCAAAAATGAAATGTGAGGAGTTCTAATAATATGCCGCAGTGTTAGTTTATATTACACGTCTAAACATTCAACTTTTGTCTTTCGGTTGTCCTAAACGCTAAAGAGCACCTATTCCATAACACTTTTGAATCGTGTTATAGTAAGAAATCTAAAATTGATGACAATTTGCATGTACAGGCAGTTGACATGTATGTTAAGCATAGGAAATATGAGTAGCAATGACTAATGTGTTTTAGCATCACGTATACATTAGGCACTCAAATGACCGCGCACACAATGACTTCAATTGACAGAGGTATTCAAGGATTTGAACTGCACCGCCTAACGACAAAACACGTTCCAGCCAATCATAAAGAGATCCGTCCCACGGTGATCCTTTCTTCCGTATGTCTAGAATGAAACAGATCTCTTCAAAGGGGTTCCAAAGTCATGCGACCCACACCCTCTCTCTCTCCCCCCACTCCCCGCCCCACACTCCTTCCTCACCATCACTCTTTTAAGGGGAGAGGCAAGCGAGCACGTGTACGACCCGTTCCCCCTCACAGACGCACCTTTCTCCACCACAGCATAACTCTCTTGCAGCCCCACCCCCTTCTTCTCTGGCGCAGCATTGCACGCCTTTCATGCCCTTTATTTCCCCAAGACGCTTAACCGTGCTGCCGGATGGGTTGCAGAATACACGTCTTATTCCTCTATGAACCTATACAACCCACCTACCAAGTCATGGGGAAAGTAATCAAACCCTTCGTTCATCCGCCATGGCGCTGTGAAACAAGAATTTGACGCTTGGAGTACAAAACGCATTGCCTTCAAGATCGGCAATGACGTATCAGACATAGGACTCGGAGATAGGTGCTGCCTTAGGGGAGTGTTTGGAAATCGCTAAGTGCTGAAGATAAAAACATAGTTAAACGCACACACAGCAAAAAAAAAGACGACATGACGAAATTTTTTAGTGTTCGTGTTGTTTTAGCTATAGTACAAGATGTCCCAAGTTGGCACTCTGTTGTCACTCGCTCATTTCTCAAACTCAAAAATGCATATCTTGTGAACTGTATGTAAACAGCGGGAAAAGAATGCAAATGTCCCAAGCTTTCGTGCAGTATTGCGAACACATCTTGGTTTAAAACAACTTTTCTTTATAATAACACTACACTACCGCCACCTATGTAGTTTTACGTTTCAACGTAAGGCAGCGGTTGGAACAGTACTGTTGGCGCAGCGAGTGGGAGAAACGTGCTCGTTCGGTGCTTGTGTTTTTACCATGTTTATCGCTAATATGCGCGCTTATTGTGCTTTCATCATTGTTGATAGTCGCCGAGAGCATATATGCCGTGTGCGGGAACGGTGTAGGGTATGTATCCATCGGCGGACGCTGCATCGTCGTCGTCTACGGCAGCCACAACGGCCGGACATCTTTGTCACCGCGCTCAGTGCTGTGTTTTTACCACAATGGTGTATGTGTTATTCAAGTTGATTGTGCGATTCGTTGGTGAGCGCTCATCGTCACGCAATGCGCGTCGCAGCAGTGACTGCGGTAGTACACTACCCCGAGCCTCCGACGTTTGACGGGACTGTCGCCGAATGTCTACATTGTTGACCCCAAAGCTGAAGAGTGCACAGCGGATGCCCAGCTTCGGTAAGCCCAAGACAGTCGCTGAATTATGTAACCAGCATTTTCACTGCGTTTTGACTTTTGTTGTGCAGGAAACAACTAAGACAGCCCGGACAGCGTGGTAAAGCAGGAATGATGGGCTGAGCATGGCAGGTATGTTTGTGCTGGGCTTCGCTTTCTGAGTACCTAAAAATTATGTGGCGCGGTTACCATGTCCGCTGATTGCAGCCAGAAGATGGTGATCAAGAATCGTTGCGTTACGCGTGCCTGTTGTGCTCCGACAACGTTCAGGTCATGGCTTTGTTATTCCTTGGCTGTACTAGGTACATTATGATCGCCCGAAGCTTCTTGATACAATGCGTTGTCGCTATAAAAAGGGGTCTTCCACGTGACGACTAGTACCCTTCGGTCATCGCGTCGCTTTTTCACACTGGGGATTCAACAAAAGTTCCGCAAGTTCAGTAAAATGAACCAACGTGCAAAGAAACTACAGTGGAGTGGAGCACGGTAGAAAAACACAATGGTGTCACGCGCATTCAGAGTTGGTTTGTGGCTTACGTCTCATCTTAGTTGCGCCTCCGACTACCTCGCTGCGTGTAACTGTTTGTTCCAGAAATTGACAGGAGTTTTAATCTCGCTGCACAGTGTTACCGCTTGCAACATTTACGTGGGTTAAAGACGCTCACTTGTGCTTTACGGTTCTCTTATTTTTTTCATTCACTTCTTTTAAACAGCATGATACCAAAAGTGTGCTTTTATTTGCACGATGTGCAACTAAGATGTGGCGTTCAGTAAAGTTGGTAAAAACACAGCTTTAATATTTTTGTGAAGTTGTCAGTTGGAAAAGGGCTTACATTTTTATGTCAACTGTGTTTGCTGAAGGTTGGAGAACAGGGTTCGTGTTTTTGTGAAGTGTTAACACAATACAGAAAAAAAAGAATGATAGAGTAGCAATGCTTTGAGCGTGCAATATGTGCATGTGGATTGGCTCTAGGGCAGCAAGGATTACTTTCTTGAAAGGCTAACATTCATTATGCAGTACACTATTTTTTGCATAGTTTAACTGTCAGATATACATGAACACGTAATCCTCACCAATCAATCTTTTTTAAAAAAAATTTTGCTACAAGTGCTAGTGTAATCATCTCCACATGAGGAATCCGTTTGGCAATTTACATTTATGACCTTATATTTGTGAAGCACATGTGTGCAAGTTTGGTCTGCAGTGGCATTTCTACAATAAGCTGCAAGAAGCTGTTACTTCACTAATACTTCGAAGAACAGTGCTAACTAAACTCATGCACAGACTGTGCACGCCCGTCGCTCTTGCTTTCTATGTACATGTTTCATAAGTGGTGTTTTTTCAGTGTGGATCCGTACCAGCAAGCTTTCTTAAATCGATTAATATCTGTTCTTAAAGCACTGTGTGCTTATTATTTCAGGGCCTTTATTGCCAAAACACACCGTGTTTGTTGTGTGCTACATGTGCCTGCTGAACTCTGCTTTTTCTAAAAATTCATTAACGTTTTTGTGTTGGTTATGTACGCACGCAGTGGTGACGATGGCGCTGTTTAAGGCGCTCAAGGAGAGTACAGCATGCTGTAGGCGATGGATGTGTTCTCGCAAGCCCGTACAAGTCCTCTTAAGTGGTAGGCATTTGTTTTATTCAGTGCAAGTTGATAGTTCTTACATTTCGCACCTATTGAGAAAGCTATTGTGCCCTTGAGAAATTCTTAGGCAGGGGAAACATGTGACACTCCATTTAGTATTGGTGTTCTACTTCGCCTTTGAGCTTGTGCTACCCGTTTATCACAGGATGTGCTTAAACCTTTTGTTAGCACATATAATTCTGATTAGTTCTGCATTTTAAACAGTGAGATTTTATATCATCTACCTCAGCAGGGCTTTAGCATTGTATGTAAGGTATTTCAATAACTTTGGAGCACCTATACAATGTAGAATTAGCAGTTTTATTGTTGATATTTATCTGGGAAGTTTCAGAAGTATTAAAAACCTCAATGAAAAGTTGTGCAACCCATATGCTCGCACATAGGGGATTCCCCCATTTTCAAATGTGTTTACAACCACCATGTGGTAGCGAGAACCTGATAGCAGAATGAAGCGTGCAAGTATTATATTATCTACTTCCTCTGAAGCAATGCACAAATTGGTTGAAGGAAAGCTCATGGAAGACAGGAACAGCGCTAACTACCAACAGGGGGTTACGAAGAAGAGTTAGTGCATATATTGCACTATGAAAAAAAAAGAGAGGGAGAGATAATTGTGCTTACTTTGTTTGGCAGCAGTTGACGGCATACAAGCAAGTATGTCACCTGCTTACATGAAACACCTCTACAGTTTTCCTGTCCTTGTTCATTATAAAGCTGTCTTTATTTTAGAAACGTATCTGCGAAGCCCTGTTGCAGGGCTTCGCAGATATGTTTCTTCCACTGCACAGCTAAAGTACTTGTGTATGCACTTTTGAATTCTTCTGGTGTTGCATCACTTGGATGTTAACAATTGCCTGTCTGATCTGTGCTGCCCTTTGTATAAACACAGCTTCATATTTTAAAGGCAATTCATGCACTAGATCAGTTTACTGGTAACATTTTGCATAATTGGTCATGAAAGCAAGTTCTTTTTTCCCTTTTTTTTGTCTCAAATCAGAAGTAGCCAGTGTATATGTGGAACTATATGTCTGCAGAGTTTTTTTTTCTTTTTGGGCTTTTTGGAATTTTCTTGTGACGCATATA
Source organism: Hyalomma asiaticum (assembly GCA_013339685.2). Lineage (NCBI taxonomy): Eukaryota > Metazoa > Arthropoda > Arachnida > Ixodida > Ixodidae > Hyalomma > Hyalomma asiaticum. The sequence continues at coordinate 89,690,123 of CM023487.1, forward strand.
TATGACATGTGAAACTTTAAACAATGTGTGATTTCTGGTTAAACTAGTTGCAAATTTAGTACTGTTCTGTTGTAATTTACGTGCTTGTATGGAGTACCCTTTCAGTGTAAGGGGGGTGGTACCCTTTCATGATTTCAAGGATGTAGCACTATCTCACACCAAAGTTTAGATTCTTCTGTGGTTTGTAAACGAAAACTATCGGCATTCAAGCATACTGGTTCGGACAGCTTCCATGCAGCAGCATCACCTAGGCCTTGTATTTTGAAAAAAGCTGCATGATGTGAATATCCTAAATGCTTGCAGAAATAGGTCAGCACATATTGTATGAGTATACAGAACGTGTTGGCCTGTTTCCACTATTGTGTTGGATTTTTAAACTTCTTGTGGAGGCGAAGTACTACAGCTGTTTGTCCTGCACAAAAATAAGATTAGGTAGTTGAATATTCAAGAGTTCGACGGAATACCGTCTGGTCAGGTAAAGGCATTGTTAGTGGTAAAAGGTCACTGACCAGTGTCAAAAACAAAAACAAAATGACGTTTCGGGGTCCGTACGGATCCCTTGTTCACAATCTCCGTACGTTTCCGGATCCGTACGGACCCCGAAACGTCATTTTGTTTTTGTTTTTGACACTGGTCAGTGACCTTTTACCACTAACAGTAGTTGAATATTGAATGCAGATTGATTAGTGCAGCTGATAAAAAAAATATCATTACATTGTAAAATGGCATCAACTTTAAAATGTTTTTCGCATGTGTTACACTTGAGCACCTGCTCACTTGTTGCACTAAGCAGTATAGAAAACTAGTATTGGTGCTGCTATGCTTCAATGCTGTGCTGAATTTTCACACATTTTGTTGCAGGTTGTGCACTAGCTGCTGCTTTACCCATACAGTCGGTGGAACAAGTTTAGCCCTTTGTCATTGCTGTGTCAAGAAATTAAATAGAAAATTGCTTTTTTCTGTGAACCTCCCTTCATGTCTTATTTTTATTTGTGAGTGTAGGAGAGTGCATTCATAGCAAATGTAGAAATCACTGAGATAGCCCCTTTCATTGCCCTGTTAAACATAGATTAGTTGTCACTGCAGTGCTTGTTTCGAAATGCCTCCATCATTTCATATGCGTTAGGACTGCAGTAAACCAGAAAACGAAAAGAAAGAGTATTCATCTACCTGTGTAATGAGCATGCCTTTGCATGAATGTGAAGAATGTAAGTTATTAATGTCTTCATGTTGAACCGATCGTACGGACGGTTCACTTCCATGACATCAGGTAACAGCCACAACACAGGCATCAGGAATGCATGGAGCTCACCAGAATCTTGAGCATTAGGAGCTCTATAGAACAGTGGTCAATATGTAATAAGCTGTCATCAGGAGTGCATCATAACAGTGCATCAGGAGCTCACCGGAATCTTGTGCGTTAGGAGTGCATCAGAACTCATGCGCCAGGAGCGCATTAGAAACTCATGCGTCAGGAGCTCTATAGAAAAGCGGTGGCCAATATGTACTAGACTGACATCAGGTATACATCAGAATAGCTCATCAAGAGCACATAAGAAACTCATTCGTCAGAAGCGCATCAGAAACTCATTCATTAGAAGCGCATCAAAAACTCTGCGTTAGGAGCTCTATAGAAAGACGGTGGCCAATTCGTACTAGACTAACATCAGGAATACATAAGGAAATTCATCAGACAGTCATTAGAGACTTTTGTGATCCTGATGCGTAAACTCATCAGACTCTCTACAGGACGACATTAAATTTTTTCATAAGGGTGCCTCTCCGCTAGCACCCATCGCAACCGTATAAAGGTTAAGAAAAACCCCTATAAACATTACAAATTCAAGGAAAATCACCTAGAATCTTCAAGTTCACAGGCTGGGACCTCTTCCGTCAGATCAGACCTAGAAACACACACAACGGCAATGGACTTCGACAAGTGGCTGTCTCAGCTTCTCGAAGACGTCAAGTCGGCCACAAAACGATACAGAATGATCTAAATGTCGGTAAAATGGACAGCAGGCTTGCCCATTCTCTGGAAGCAAAAGGCCCTCTTCCTACCATGTGGAAATCACACCGTCTGAATCGCAGACTGCGGAAGTGCATAGCGAATCTTAATCAAGAAATAGCCGCCCACTGTCAGGCACTGAAGAAACAGCACTGGGACGAAATCTGCAAGACGGTGGGCGGGCAGATGAGAGTGGGAGGAAAGTGGAACCTACTCAAACATCTGCTGCAGGAGACTAAATCTAAATCCACCCAGACGAGTGTTGTAGAGAAGTTGCTACACTCGGAAAGGAAGGCGAGATCGGATGCTCAAATAACGGAGTCTCTAGCCCGTAGATACCCCCTTTGGCCATAGACTTCTGGCTACCCGCAATACAAGGGATCACCAGCCCTCGATTTCGAGAAGCCTTTCCAGGAAGCAGAGGTCCGGAACGCACTATCGGAACTTAACGGGAATTCCTCCCTAGGCCCAGATGGCATCACGAACAAGACGGTTCGCAACCTAGACAGCACCTCTGTCACCATCCTCACCACAAAAAAAAAATCAATTTTATTTGGGAGTCGGGTGTCTTCCCAAAACACTTGAAAATGACATCCATAATTCTCATCCTGAAGGAGGCCGGAGTCCCAGTCTTAACAACTTGCGACCAATTACCTCACGTCTTGTATAGGCAAGGTCGCCGAGCACGCAATCAACGATGGGATTTCGAAGCGTATAAAAGAAACAACCCTATTTCCTTGCAACATGATAGATTTCCGGCCACACCTATCCACTCAGGGTGTCATGAAAATGCTGAAACATCACGTCATTGATCAGGAGTCAAAGGACGTTAGGGCCATTCTCGGTCTCGATCTTGAGAAGGCCTTTGACAATGCTTAGCACTTTCACATACACGAGTCCATCTCTCGCCCCAACTTCACAAGTTCGTCAGCTCTTTCATCAGGGATAGAAGAGCCACTACAAGGCTAGGGGATCTCACGTCTGCGCCCTATGATCTAGGTCCCTTCGGCACACCGCAGGGCTGAGTCGTCTCACCGCTGCTGTTTAACATTACCATGTGCAGCTTAGCCGCCGAGCTCTCAAGCCTGAAAGGCATCAAGTGCGCCATCTACGCGGACGATATCACCATATGGAGTGTCGGTGGCTCGGAGGGCTACGTAGAGAGTTCCCTTCAGGAGGCCGTCGACTATCTCGAAGTCTGCATCAAGGAAATGGGCCTCAAGCTGTCACCGTCCAAGTCTAAATTTCTTTTATATCGACCCACCAGAAGGGGTTCTAAGCCCAAAAACTGCAAACCACTAGCCGACATTGACAGGCTGCAAACGGCTGCGGGGCACCGGATCCGAAAGGTGTACTTCATCGGTGTACTAGGCATGATCATCGAAGCCAATGGACAGAACGGCCGCAAAATCAACCGTCTGACTTCCAAAGCGGAAGGAGTCATCCTATTAATCCCTAGGATCTCCAAAGGTCGGGGTGGTATTCGGGAGGACAACCTCCTCAGGCTGTTCCATGCCTTTTGAGGAGCCACACGTGTGGCATCCATACACAAGTGGCAACTCCACGAGACGGCTACATTAAACACTATCTTAAGGAAAAGCATCAACAGAGCTTTAGGGCTTCCGATGCGCACAAGCACAGAAAAATTGATGGACCTTCGCGTGCACAATACACTTGAAGAAGTAATTGAGGCTCAGCAAATGGCACATATCACCAGGCTTTCAGTAACATCAACTGGTGGACACAGGACACAATCACCTCACGCTCGAAGTGCAAAAGTCGCATCTCTCTGACCGCATGAGATCTTACATCAAGGTTTCTCCCCTTCACGAAATATGCACCCACAACACAACGTGGGCAGGCGTGTCGCTCGAGCATCATCGCGGTTCACGCTCACTCCCACTCCTCGCTTGCTTGCTTTGTGGACGCTGCCCAGTACGGCGCTTCCGCTCGCTATCCACAGATACTAAGTGTCGGATCCTTTCCTCGGCGTCAGTTCGAACCTCCTCTACTCACAAAGTAGAACAAATGGCCATTGCCCTCGCTCTTCTTGATACTCAAATGACTGATATTTATACTGACTATAGGTCCGCTGCTAGGGCCTTCGCTTCTGGGTCCGTCTATAAGGAAGTTTTAAACTCTCGCTCACGAGTATTTGACGCACCATACAATCACTTGGTTCCCTGCTCATCTTGGCTTTACAGGAATGACATCATGACTTCTGTGAACAAGTTTATTTCTTCATCAAGAGTCCGGTCTTACTACCACAAATCAAGGAAGGAAAGGAGGAAAGACAGGGATGTTAGCCAGTGCTGAGACCGGCTGGCTACCCTGTGCAGGGGACAAATCAAGGCTGTCCAGAAGGCCCACGGCGCGGCGGTGAGGCTAGGCCTCCCTATGCCTGTGTGGGAGCAGCCCCCGATCCTCCCCCTTTAAAACAAAGGCGGATTCCTTCAGGACCTGAATAAAGTTCATCTATCTATCTATCTATCTATCTATCTATCTATCTATCTATCTATCTATCTATCTATCTATCTATCTATCTGTCTATATATCTTTCTATCTATTTCATTTCTCTATTCGATACTCTGGGCCTTTGCGGGTCCATACAGGAGAAGGCGTACAAAATATAGAGGACTTCATATTAAGAAAGAAAGAAAAAGAAACGAAAAGCCGAAGTGCGAAGTAACCACATCGGCGACAGCAAAAAAGCAGTAAATGAACTGTTCAAGTGAATTTTCCAGTAGGCGTAAAAAAGCTAGCATACAAGTTCAAGACAAATCAAAATAGGACAATGAAAAGTTAATATCCTATGAGAATAACATGAAAGACACCTAGAAGAAAACTGTCCAACATGTATAACAATGTGTAATTACCTGCGCGGTACATTGAACATGTGTAAAAATGTGTAAGTACACGCGCAGTGCATACCAGTGAACCTATTGAAATGCTTCCATATGGGACTCCATTTGCGGCGCCTCTATAAACGCCAGTGCAAATGCTCTCTCCTCAATGTGAACCGTCGGTCCATCTTGGTTGAGGGAGTTGGCGTTGTGCGACGTCACCAAAAGGGTACGGCTGGTTGCGTGACACGTGCGTCGGTGAGCGCGTCGCCGTCGTCGCCTTGGTGACGCGGTAGACGCCGCGTCTCCCTCCTATACAACACCTCTGTCAAATTTCGTCCATCGCACTTCTTCCTTGGTCGCTCTCCCTGTATGCGCTACTGGGCGCTTTTTTCGTTTGCGATAATCTAGAGCACCGTCTAAAGGAGCGAGAGCTTTCTGGTATTCAGGCACCTTATTGTAGCTCTATTCGCAGTTCACAGTGGTCGTTCTGCTGACGACTGCTTATCGCTAAACATATGAAGCGCTGTACGCTGTAACGCTACTGTTTCCAGGCGCCTCCCTAACTGACATCATTTTGCGCGTGTAGCCGGTATGGTCCAAATAGAAGAGAATCTGCCTTCGCTGCACCAGAAAGACGTTATCAATCATCACCCTCTATTTTGTATCACAGGCGCGCCACCAGCAAACGTCGCGTCTCGTGAACACCCAGTGCGACAGACTAGCATGACAATTAACCGAGTTTCAAAGCGCCACCCCTGCATATAGGTACAGCTGATAAAAATGTGGTTAATACATCTGCCTTACGAATCTGTATAACACAAATGTGAATCCTGTCTTAGCGAAGTTGTGGAATGCATAAGCGGCAATCTGACGACTGGAGATGGCTTGGTCACTGTGAACATGTGCACACGTTAAGTCTAGACATCAGCGGCACCTCGGCACGACACAGGGACTCTCGACAGTTGTACACGAGAGAAAGTTTTCGAAGGACTTACATTGCTCTGGAAACACTGGCTTGCACGCGTCAGAGCCATGCGCAAGCCTGCCATAAACGAGGATCGTCCGCAAAAGGTTACGCCTTAAGAGAGAAACGGAACGGGTTGTCAGCGGATCGTTTAGTGAAAACAGCCCACTGCAACGAAACGCCATTGTATACGGCCGTCTTTGCGATCTTGGAGAAGTGCGCGTCGCAACTCAACACACCTGGTCACACAAGACCAATTTTGTAGCGTCTGTGTTCGTACTTTGCCCCTGGAACGCGCCGTCATGACGCCGCCACGGCCCTAACTTCCTCGGCGGTCGAGGAGGTCGAGGCGCGAACACTACTCTAGCGCTGACTGCCGGCGCGAATCAGCACGACAAGCTGCTTCGCTCTACCTATCGTTCCTAGATGGCGGCACCACCGCACCGAACCTAAGCGAACCAAGAGTGCAGTATAAGGGAGGCGATGTTAAGCGTAATATTGCTTGTTAAACTCCACAGTTAACAGTACTGAACGGCTTTGGTTTAACCTGATAACAATTAAATGCAACCTCCAAAGGGTGATACTGAACATGTAAGGGCCAATCTGTTCCTCGTGTGACCGGTGTTTCGATAGTGTGTCGATAGAGCACTGAGCTCCTTTCGTCAAATCCCGGTTGAAGGTGGGTTCGAGACCGCCTGGGTGGACGTTTTTTATAGTGAATTCAAGTTCATTTCTTCACAGGTACACTTCCCTTACTGGAAGTACGTCACTGATTTCTTGGTGAAACGCTTTCGCTTTAAAAAAATACTTCGTCCGACAGCGGCTTCTTCCGACAGCTCCAGCTGACGGGCAGGAGCAGGAAAAAGTCGACGGAGAGGGTGGTGAACGGCCGGGTGGGACGCGTTGGAATGGCAATGAAAAAAATCGAGGCGCTGCCAGCAGCGACAAAAACGAATCGAGTGTTCGTGGGCTGATGACTTCATCGGGCAGGTCGTTTCATATCTGTATAACTGCGAGGAAAACAAGGGCTTAAATGTGTTGCAGCGTGACAAGAATGGGCGTATGCATTTTGTCGTTGTTGATTCTGCTGGAGATACGGTTCGGGGCTTTTAAGTATTCGTGCTTATTTATGTTTATTAAGTTGTTCCAGAGAGGCAAAATAAACTTCAGACAGGCTAGCTGTCATCCGCTAGCGAGAGTTGCGACACGTGCTTGCAAGCGTAGTGAGGAAACACTGTCCTGCCTGGCATACTTTGAACAAACAATTTTTATAGGCCTATTTCGAAGTTTTTCTATTGCATCAGTCCTGATTGCAAACTATTGCTGCTTATTCTAGGATGGGTCTGATTCGTGTTTTGCGCGCAGTTAGTTTAACCTGGAGACAGGTGTCAGACAGTTTTCGCCTCGACAAACCCTAACCCTGCATTATCGAACTACACATTAAACAATACGTCCATAGCCTCAGCATGCTCTATCAAGTACTTGGGCGTTCATTTGTCATCTGATTTGACATGGAACGCCCATATAGACGCCATGGTTAGCAAAGCTTCTAGAACACTTGGCTTCGTTCGGCGAAACTTAAGTTTAGCGAATACCACCACTAAACTTCTCGCTTAGAACACTTTGGTACGTTCGAAAATCGAATATGCATCACAAATCTGGAACCCGCATCAGGCATACCTCATTCATAAATTGGAATCTCTTCAAAATAAAGCTGCTCGATTTATCACCAAAAACTACCTGCGCACATCAAGTATAACAGAAATTAAATCTTCAATTGATCTTGTTCCTCTGGAAGAACGTAGGCTGGTCACGCTTCTTTCATTTTGTTTTCATAAGATTTATCACAATCCGTCACCATGCGCTGATTTTCATATCAAACAAGCCCATCGTGTATCCTCGCGACTTGATCATCAGCTTAAAGTCGAGCCCATATTCGCTTGTACCAATCTTTTCTTTAACTCCCCGCTACTACTTGCCATCCGTTATTAAAATCAGCTTCCTGCTGACATTACAGGTATTACTAATCATAATGCATTCGTAAATAGTCTGAAATGTTACTTTAAAGCTTAAATTTTTGCATGTCAAACTTCCTTTTTTTTTTGCTCTCTTCTTGACACATTGCACATTAAAGTGCAAGTCGTAAATTTTTTTCTTCTTTAGTTGCACCCCAGCGTCACGTGTATTTATTGCTCAAGAAGCATTTGTATATGTCTGAGGTGTTTGGATTACTGTTATTTTTGCACATTTATTTTGTTCTGCTTGTTAAAAAATACTGTATTAAGTCGTACTTTTGGTTGTAGTGCCGCATGTATTGTTCGAGCATTTGTAAATGTCTGAAGTGTTTGAATTTCAGCTATATTTATTATTGCCCATTATTTTACTTGCATAGGACATTGATACTGCTGCCACGAAACTACTGCTGTATTATGTTAGATATTTCTTCCTGAGCTCTGTTTGTTTGTTTTTGCTACTGTGTAATGCTGCATTATTCTTAGTTCTGTCCCCCCTATGTAATGCCTTCGGGTCCTTAGGGTACTTGAATAAATAAATAAATAAATAAATAACATAGTTGTTTGAATGCTCGTCCAGAAATCTGATCGATATGGGCATCCCACTCTAAGCAATGCATTATTGGGACCCCCAAATACTTTCAGGTATCAACGTGTTTGATGTATGTTCCGGAAAGGGTGTGGTGTTTTGTTGTGTGTAATAGTAATCACATGGTTTTATCTCTATTAATTGGCATACCGGGTCTTCATGGTTGCGTTAGTCGGAGCCTATATTATGGAGTCGTCTGCGAAGACCCGCATTGAAATACCTGGTTTCATTGCCCTATAAATGTCATTGACGTAAATGAGCAAGTGTTGGTCCTAGTACGGATCCCTGGGGAACGCCAGAAAACACACCGGTGCGGTTAGATTCAGCATTAATAAAAGAAACGTACTGGGTACGATTGGAGATATAAGCAGCAATCCAGCAGACTCTTTTCGAGTTAACGCCAAATGGTGGAAGTTTTTGTATGAGTAACGAGTGCAGAAGGCGGTCGAATGCCTTAGAGAAATCAAATATTGCATCTATCTGTTGCTTCAATTATCAGCGCTACTTGTCAGACGTAGAAAGTACACTTACACACACAGGACGGGTGCTACTCGAACTATGTGTATTAAAACCACACAAGTGACCTTTCATAGCAAATGTAGACGAGTGCGTGCGCGAGGCCAATAAAAAACATAGATTAAGGTGCCAGGAATATATCAGCTCTTAAGCTCAGCTCAAGTCGTGCCCTCACATGATGCTGGCAAGCTTCAAGGATGAGGTAGCGAGGCTGCAGAAAGCAGTGTACCCTGACCACGTACGTACTGAGAGCCATGATAGAGACGCTTTTGCAGAAATTCAACGGAAGGAAGAAGCCTCGGAGACAAGAACGTAGCGACGCCAAACTTCTGGAGATACCCTACATGCATAAGGTGTCTCATAACCTGCAAAAGGTTGGCAACAAGTACGGTGTCCCGACTGTCTTGTCTCCTCAACAAAAATTGGCCAAACTGTGCCCTAGGGCAGGGCTAGGTCAGCTAGTATACCCCCAGGTAAGCGATAATAGCACCACTAGCGCCAATTTGTCCCCTGGTGTTTGGTAGGCCAAACTGTGAGACCAAAAATGAATAAAAAATTGCTGATGCTCCTATGGCAACGCGTTTGTGGATGAGAGAGGAGGAAGCGCCGAGCTGCTTGTCGTCATCTATGTGCTCGACGAGCGCGCGACCATTTGCAATTTTTTTTCAGGTTGCGTTGCTGCTGCATATCTTGTTTTCGACAACTTTCATTTGCTATTTTCTCGGACTTTCAGCCCATCCATAAAATATTTGTTTGTAAATATTTATCGTTTCAATGCGCACGAGCCAGCAAGCCTTGAAGCGTGACAGTTTTGTTTGAGCAAGAAAACGGTGTAGTCAGAAAATGTGCGTTGTTGATTCATTTTATTAGCAACGCATTGCAAACGATAAAACTCAATAGATGTCACAATAGCACAGAGCGGTGCATCTCGTACGATAAATGCAAATGTTCGCATTCTGTATCGTTTACACAAGCATAAGAGAAGTCTTCACACAATTCATCGTATACAGAACATCACTGCAGGGGTCACGAGGTTTATTGGCTGTACACATTTCTCCAGAAACGACATTTCATAGTAACACGTTTGTGAATAAACTTATCATGCAGTGCAGATGACCTGCACGTTCAGCCCAACACTACCAGCCCCTTTTTCTATGAGGCTTGCTAGTCGAAATAACCTTCTATAGCAAGCTAACTTCCTATATAACTCAGCTTGTGCTAATGTGCGATTACATACTGAGCAAATTATATTTACGTTATAACACTTGGCTATGCTTTTCGATATGTCGCGCAAACCCTCGTTCAAAGCTGTAGCATTGCTAATAGGGCATCATTGCAGAATTTTACAGCATACATTGCAGTTATTCCTCGCCATTGGTAATGCCCATTTATTCTATCACATTTTAGGCATGAGTACCAGATCCCTACAACATCCATAAACAAATGACACCCTATAGACAGAGCTTTCCATTGAGGAAAAAATAATTCAGTATAGGTAAGTGTCAATGGTTAATCAACATGGGAAACTGGGCTAGGTCAGAGTCATGCGCAAAGGTATTATGGAACGCGCACCTTCGGGACGTGGAAAAATGTTTACAAAAGTAACTCAGATCTACAGCATTTAATCGATCAGCCTGGGCGGATAGCTCAAAACAAGCCTACTCTGACCGGTTTTCAAGACATTCCTCTAATATGCACGAATCATATAAAGCATTCATTTTATAGAGCTCATAAGCTCAGCTTCGTGCATAATGTTGGAAGCATAGGACAAATCTGAGCTGTACTATTACTTTTGTCATTAGCTGGAGGTAATTTGTCATTTCACTTTCGAAGATGCCTTAACAAACCGGTGAAAGCGCCTCAACTTTGCTGGTACACTTGCTTGTGGCACAGCGTGCTTTCTTGAGTTACTAAAATATCTGACTTTTCTAGACGGAGATTCTTCCTCCTCATTTGATATTAATATGAAAGCATGCGTGGCAAGAAGTACTGTTAGTACTTGTGCAACTTCACCACATCAAGTAGAAGATCTCAAAATTCGTGTTCGTAGCAGTGAATTATAGCGCAACAATGTGAGCTGTGAATGTCTGCACAAAGACAATACCTTGCACGCTGTTTGATTGATTTGTGGAGTTTAACGTCCCAAAACCAGTTCTGATTATGAGAGACGCCGTAGTGAAGATCTCCGGAAATTTCGACCACCTGGGGTTCTTTAACGTGCACTGACATCGCACAGCACACGGGCCTCGACATTTCGCCTCCATCGAAATGCAGCCGCCGCGGCCGGGATTCGATCCCGCGACCTCCGGATCTGCAGCCGAGTGCCATAACCACTAGACCACCGTGGCGGGGCCTTGCACGCTGTTTGCGCAGACATCGAAATGCGCTAAAGTGTTTTGTTTTGGTAGTGTTCGCGTAGGCACTTTCGGCGAAGTGGTCCGAACAGAGGCAGTAGCCATCCGTACAGTTGCTCCTGTGTGAGTCCCTCGAGGTCTGCCCTTTTGGCGTAATTTCGCCCTACGTCACACACCTAGAAAATCAAACAAATACAACCATGGAAATCAATAAACAACACGTAAAAGCGACACTAATATAGAGAGTGCGAAAAAGGGAGAAAAGAATGCGTCACAGGTTCAAAATCAAAGCGCAGCTTGGCCTTAGCGCAGGTAACACGAACTTCACGTTACACGGAATGTAAGCAGTCACTGCTACGTAAATGATTTTGGGTGCTTATTTCTTAAGCAATCAAATCTGGTAGAGTCGCTGCAAGGAACTGGTCGTCGGAATGATCTAAAGCCGAACCAGTTCGTCGAAGACGCGCATTCAGCGAACACACTTCGCACGATTTCTTCTTGAAGAAAATGAAATTATGAGATACCGAAGCGAAATTTCCGTCTGCGCGTCAGCTTGCATCAATCAACTGTCCACAAGTAGCGTTACATGCTTGCTACATTGCTAAAAAATGCGTAGTGCCAAACAAAAAACCCACTATAAAGCGCCAACAGCGATCTTTCGGTTCGCCCTGCAGCTGACTTGGTAAGGATAGCCATCGCTTATTCGTACCGAACACAAAGTGTACTTACCTTCCGTCCGCTGGGAAATTGAAACATTTCGCTGCGCTGTTGCTTCCCTAGTTGTGGCACGAAAAAGCACCGCATCACGCCTTGTGTCCTTTTCCTAGTTTCGCCGGCATTTTGCGTTCGCTCGTGCTCACAAACACCGAAATGTTCACCTTCAGTGCACTTTAAAGAAATTCTACACGTCCAGAGTGAAAACTTCAGGAGCAGACGGACGAATTGGCAGCAGAAGAGATAAGAGCGAAAGCGCCACCCGTCGGCGCAACGAATGCAGCGTCTGGATAAATATATAGGGTGTTAAAAAAAAGAAAATACCCAAGGACACATTTTATTAAATGCACAGCATTTCTTAGCGAACTTCGGCGAGTTTGAGCGTATCTATCTATCTATCTATCTATCTATCTATCTATCTATCTATCTATCTATCTATCTATCTATCTATCTATCTATCTATCTATCTATCTATCTATCTATCTATCTATCTAGCCGCCTACGATTTTGCGCTCTCCTGCCGTTTCGCTAATGGGATGCTTATGAAAATTGGTATGCCACACCATGACTACATGAAGAACAATAAATCACAGGTCATAACATGAAAATCATGATATGCATGTCATGAGCGGCATGATTTACATGCCACGGTCATGGTGCTATCCTGGCCGTTTCGCTAATGGGATGTATGCGAAAATTGGTATGGCACAACATGACTGCCTGGTGAACATAAATGGCAGGTCATAACACGAAAATCATCATATGCACGTCATCAGTGACATGATTTACATGCGACGGTCTTGGTGCTCTCCTGGCCGTTTCGCTAATGGGATGTTTACGAAAATTGGTATGCCACAACATGACTGCATGACGAACATGACTGACAGGTCACAACATGAAAATCATGATATGCTTGTCGTGAGCGACATGATTTACATGCCATGAGTTTCGTTAACGGGGTGTATACTAAAATTGGCATGCCACAACATGACTGCATCATGAACGTAAATGACAGGTCATAACATAAAAATCATGACATGCATGTCATGAGCGACATGATTTACATGCCACGGTCTTGGTGCGCTTTTGGCCGTTTCGTAAGTGGGATGTGTAGAAAAATTGGTATGCAACAACATGACAGCATGACGAACATCAATGACAAGTCATAACATGACAAGCATGACCTTCATGTCATGGGCGGCATGATTTACTTCCACGCGTTTCGTTAATGGGATGTATACCAAAATTGCTATTGCACAACACGACAGCATGAAGAATGTAAATGACAGGTCATAACATTAGAATCATGACACGCGTGCCATGAGCAGCATGGTTTACATGCCACAGTATTGGTGCTCTTGCGGCCATTTCGTTATGGAATATTACGAAAATTGCTATGGCACAACACGACTGCATGACTATCATAAATGACAGGTCATAACATGAAAATCATGATATGCTTGTAGTGAGCGACATGATTTACATGCC